>JAIUND010004801.1:0-10957 GCA_034699125.1 Gisinianus flammeolus
CACGTCAGCTTCTGTCAGATTTTCGCTGACCCCCCCTCCCCCCTCTTGCCTGAGTCAGTTTGTGGACAGCCCCTAAAGGCATTTAAATTCATTTTTATTATGAGAGAAAGTCGTCATTATTTGTTTACTTCTTCCTGGCCATTCCCAAAGAATCCTTCGTAAAAGGAATTCGTCCCGGGAATGTCTTTGACCGTGAGGAAGCTGACCACTCCGGGGATTTTCTACACACACAGATATAATATACAGATATCCACAGAAAAATATTTACAAGAGAAAAATTCAAATAAATCCATTCCCGCCTATATTTTCTATTTAGTAAAATGATGATTTGTATGGGTAATTTAAATTGTACCAGGGCTTGAGAAGCGTCCACACTTTTGAGCGTGGCATTGCCCACGGTGGTCCGCACAAAAACCCCGTAAAGTTCCCCAATCTGCTTTGGAATATCATTTGCGTACTCCGCCTCACCTATAAACCAAATCAAATCCCATCAAATCGTTACGTCACATGGACTCGAAACAAAAAATGGGGAATTACAGCCAAATTTAAACAGTCCATATATATATACGTAAAAATGTATAGTGGAAATTGCAAGTTTATTTGATTTATTTCTCACCTGCACACTGTCGAGCTGCTTCCAATTTTGGCACGGCTTTATAAAGGGGCGAATCCTTGAACTCCGTGTCAATGTCATAAGTTTGCTTCCCAGACTGGAGTTTCCTTGGTAAATCCTCGGCGGCACTTTTCAAATTTTTCTTCACCTTGTCCTCAACTATTCCCAAAATGGCCTTTAAAATAACCGCGAAACCAAACAATTGAAATGTCAAGTCACACAACTTTGAACAATCAAAATGCATCCACAGAATCGTCAAGAAAAAAAGTTCATTGACACAACTTACAATCTATATTATCCCAATCGACAATGACATTTTTTGGCGCTCAATTCAAATAGGTATACGTATGAAAATTCCGAGTTGAATACCTTGTACAGTAAATTCAAAGTGAGGGATTTTCGATATTGTGGCGTTGCATCGGGTAGAACATGATCCGGTTGGACTTCATCTTCCAATGACGCCAGTGCTTTCTTCAAGGAATCCAAATCCCCCAATTCCACACCCATCAAAACCTCCTCCGTTTTCCAAGCGCGCATCTATTCAAATTTTACCGTAAATTTAATTTTACACGCATCAAAAATTAGTCAATTTTTATACCTGATCAAATATCCAATAGTATACAGTTTGTACATTAATCATATTTTGAATACTTACGAAGGAGTCGCTGATCCCGCCGAAACAAATGGTGGGTCTTTCCAGTACTTTATAATTCTGCTTTGGGCTCACTTTGAACAGGAATCCGGCATTGACGTACGCGTGAGCATTTTGAAGTCTCTTGGTTACCTATTTTTTTTTTTTTTTAAATCAAAGATTTGTGTGTGTGTGGATTAAATGATTGATCTATATATAATTCAAAATAATTAAAAGTGCACAAATTTGTGGTGTTTATAAATTAAAACCCGAAAATGTTACTTTGAAACTTCGGAAAAAGTAGCCGCCACCGATTCTGGCGGGAAGCGTGAGGTACGTCATGATTTTTCCCTTCATATCAACTTTGAGGAAATCCAGCGGACTGTAGGCCTTCACGTCAGTTCCAGAAGAAGCTTTATAGAATTCATAATTGTGCTTAACATCTCCAAATTCCCAAGGATGTCTATACAAAATCTATAAAATGATGTTTTTTTTTTTTATTTCTTTTTCCTTTTCTTTCTTACCAATGTAAAGTTTTGCTCCGGCCGTCTCAAAGAGCAAGAAAATATCCGAGGGGAAATCATGATGAGCGTGTTTCATCATCAAATTCCCCGCTATCGTTCCAAACTAATGAGAAATCCACATGATTCATATAATAATGACATAACTAAATCTTAAATTAAAATAAAAACATCTATTTCAAATAAACTGCATTTCTGTATATCGTCTGTTAAGTTCACAAACGAACTATAACGATTTTCCTTAATTTGTGAAAATGCTATACGACTGCGTCCGTCTTTGTGGGTAAGTATTAAAATTGTGAAAAAATTCAGGGTGACAGAAAAGGTCATGGCAGACAATAATGTCGAAGGACCCAAAGACCCATCTTGAGCCATTTGACCTTTGGAGCAGGTCAACGAAATTAAGGAAAATAATTATAGTTCCTTTGTGAACTTAACAGACGATATATATATGTACAATATTTTTCCACGTACATTTCGAACCGGCATATTTGCCACTCGTTTGATGTGGGCACTCATGTGCTCGGCATACTCAAAACCCTCCTTTGAACTCAATTCCTGGAGGAATTGAATCGTCCTAGTGAGGGAATTCCCAGTGCCCAAAATCGCCTCAGTTCTAAAAAAAGATTGAATCGTCAGATCCGGGACGGAATTCACTTCCAAAAATGCGTCGTAGGGTCCATCGTCTTTAAATACACCTATAAAATACAATATAAATCCCCGTTTACAATTTTTAATTCATCATCATCATTGTGGCATTTTCACCCCATTCGACCCTACACAAATGATTTTTTTTTACTACGATACATATGGACAGTGTTGTATAATTCTATTTTTTGGTAATCCTAATTCTTATAGTAATGTCTCATTCTGGAATTGATTCCAAAGGAATTGCCAAAAGAATTATACAAGACTGCATATGGAATTTCGATTTGAATTTTGATTTTAAATGTCATTGAATTTTTTTTTTTTGAATTTGAATTTGAATTACCACTCCCCGTATTTCCCGCCACGATCCTGTACTTGAGATTTTGCTTGGTAAAATCCTTGAGGGTCTCAAAAACGGTCTTCAAATCCGTCGCCTTCACCCATTTTTCGCCAGAAGCAAGTTCAAGACGCAAATTGCGATGGTTGTTGATGCCAGAAGACTCCCGGAGGGGTCGAGCGCAGACGCCACGGCAACCCAAATTTCCCGCGTCACCATTTTGACCATTTGTATGACCATTTCCATGACCATTTCCATGACCATTTCCATGACCATTTCCATGACCGTTTACAGCCGGACACGTCGCACAAAAATCCTTTAGAAAAAAGAATTCAACATGTGGAGAAATTAAATTGGAGAAATTAAAATTAAATGCTGTGAAGCTGTACATATATTTTTTCCCGGGAAAAGTTTACATGATTTTGCTTTATGTGTATTTTGATTTTTGAATTCGATATAGAAATTATATACTTCAATGTCCGAAACGCGTTTCATCAAATCCTTGTCCGCATCCACGGAGAATGACTTGAAAGCATCCAGAATCGGCCGATATCCAGTGCACCGACATAAATTCCCATCGAAACTGTCCTCAACGTCCTGGGATGTGAGGATTTTGTTGGAATTGGCCAGAGAGTACATGTTCATCACCATCCCCGCCGAACAAAACCCGCATTGAGTCCCTTCAAGCAGCAATATACATTCATCATTATCATTTAATTGAAAATGCATTATTTCGTATGTATAGAAATGAATGTGTAATTTGTCACATCCAAAAAATATATACAATTATAAAAGTTCACCTCCAAAGTCCGCGAGTCGCTTTTGAATGGGATGATAACCGATTTTCTTATTGCCCAAATCCTCGACGGTGGAAATATCCCAACCATCCGCTGCCCACACGGGTGCCAAACACTTTACAAAAAGAAAAGAAAAACCGACATGAGAAAATTCCTCGTTTACAAAAAAAAAACAGTGTCAAATGTCAAAACTTCAATCCTCAATCCTCAATCATCAATTCATACATCGTCTGTTAAGTTCACAAACGAACTATAACGATTTTCCTTAATTTGTGGAAATGCTACGACTGCGTCCGTCTTTGTAGGTAAAATTGTGAAAAAATTCAGGGTGACAGAAAAGGTCATGGCACACAATAATGTTGGAAGACCCAACGCTCCATCTCCAGCCGTTTGACCTTTGCAGCAGGTCAACGAAATTAAGGAAAATAATTATAGTTCGTTTGTGAACTTATAAGAGACGATATACTTATATATAGTTGAATAGTGTGGGAATTGTCGTACGGAATTGACAGCTCGGACGACGCCTTCCCCCGTCTGGGCATCTTTAGTTCGAACCGTACAAACGCAAGCGCCGCATCCTCCCTCCCGACAGGTCCACTTGGTCCCCTTCAAACCCGCCTCGTCCCTTATATAATCCACAAGCCTCGAGTCCCCCGAAATCCCATCTGATGCTTTCACTTTATATCATCATGATAATCACACAATCACAACAAAAAAATACACATACGATAAAAACATTGGAAATGGCAGTGCTGCATGTGTATATATATAAACGTAAACAAATTATGAATCCATTTTCCTGGTCTTTTGTCGTGCTCTGTCTTTGTCTTGGTCATCGTTATTTGAAATGTATAAACTGAAAACACACTTGACATTGAAATTGAAAAGAAGGGGAAAAAACTATTGGGGGTGATTTGAATTATTATTATTATTATTATTATTATTATTGTTTGCACACGTGTGCAAAAAATCCAAATCCAAAATGCACACTTGACTATGCTGCATGTGTGTGAGGTTTTCACATGTATACCTTTTTTTGTCCTCGTCTGTTCTCTCTTTTTTTCTCCTTCTCTCTCTTTCCTTAATTGCAATAAGTACATGGATTTTTTCCCACGTTCAATGTCAATGCTTTTTGTATAGTTGTGGATTGTCAGTTGTCAGACGGATCCTTATAGACGCGGATTTCTATATGTATATACTCATATGTACTCATGTGTACATACAAGAAAAAACTTGCATTTAAATCGCAATATAATCGCAATATATTCGTTCATTCATTCTATATGGAGTTGTGAATAGAAAAACCAGTGGAAGACGTGGATCTAGAAGCCGAGATATTTGACTTTTTCTATTTGGCGTTTTTGGCGCCACGGCGTTTCTTGATGATTTTGTAATTCGAAAAATCACAAGAAACAAATCATCATATATTTTGTTTGAATTTAAATAAACTTTGTAAATTAATTAAAAATATTTGCAATTTTTTGACAGACTTCTAATATTTTCTATAAAATAGCCCACGTTTTTCTACATACTACTATGCAAAAAAGTGAAAATACGTCTTCCACTGGTTTTCCCGTGCACAACTCCATATATATATATACTGATACGGATGAGACCTAATCCCATGACTTCGGGAGCCTTGGATGGTAACCTCACGACGTGTACATTCAAAAATTTATTTTTTTGTTGTGCCACTTTTTTAACTGTTGTCCACTAAATCGAATACGGGGACTCCGAATCCGAAGTTGGATTTTCAAAATTTTGAATTTTTGACCCGGTTTTGGATTTTATGGTGTTTTTTTGGACTTTCCAAATGGTGACCAATTTTTGGCTAGTAAAATCAGTTTAGGGGTAAAAAAATGTGAGGATTCCGAATTTAAAATTAGTTTTTCGAAATTTTGACTTTTTTTACCTAAAAACGTAATTGTTTTTTTAAACAAATCGATCTTGGGTAAAAAAAGTCATAATTTTGAAAAACTGATTTTAAATTCTGAATCCTCACATTTTTTTACCCCTAAACTGATTTTACTAGCCAAAAATTGGTCACCATTTGGAAAGTCCAAAAAAACACCATAAAATCCAAAACCGGGTCAAAAATTCAAAATTTTGAAAATCCAACTTCGGATTCGGAGTCCCCGTATTCGATTTAGTGGACAACAGTTAAAAAAGTGGCACAACAAAAAAATAAATTTTTGAATGTACACGTCGTGAGGTTACCATCCAAGGCTCCCGAAGTCATGGGATTAGGTCTCATCCGTATCAGTATATATATATATGGAGTTGTGCACGGGAAAACCAGTGGAAGACGTATTTTCACTTTTTTGCATAGTAGTATGTAGAAAAACGTGGGCTATTTTATAGAAAATATTAGAAGTCTGTCAAAAAATTGCAAATATTTTTAATTAATTTACAAAGTTTATTTAAATTCAAACAAAATATATGATGATTTGTTTCTTGTGATTTTTCGAATTACAAAATCATCAAGAAACGCCGTGGCGCCAAAAACGCCAAATAGAAAAAGTCAAATATCTCGGCTTCTAGATCCACGTCTTCCACTGGTTTTTCTATTCACAACTCCATATAGAATGAATGAACGAATATATTGCGATTATATTGCGATTTAAATGCAAGTTTTTTCTTGTATGTACACATGAGTACATATGAGTATATACATATAGAAATCCGCGTCTATAAGGATCCGTCTGACAACTGACAATCCACAACTATACAAAAAGCATTGACATTGAACGTGGGAAAAAATCCATGTACTTATTGCAATTAAGGAAAGAGAGAGAAGGAGAAAAAAAGAGAGAACAGACGAGGACAAAAAAAGGTATACATGTGAAAACCTCACACACATGCAGCATAGTCAAGTGTGCATTTTGGATTTGGATTTTTTGCACACGTGTGCAAACAATAATAATAATAATAATAATAATAATAATTCAAATCACCCCCAATAGTTTTTTCCCCTTCTTTTCAATTTCAATGTCAAGTGTGTTTTCAGTTTATACATTTCAAATAACGATGACCAAGACAAAGACAGAGCACGACAAAAGACCAGGAAAATGGATTCATAATTTGTTTACGTTTATATATATACACATGCAGCACTGCCATTTCCAATGTTTTTATCGTATGTGTATTTTTTTGTTGTGATTGTGTGATTATCATGATGATATAAAGTGAAAGCATCAGATGGGATTTCGGGGGACTCGAGGCTTGTGGATTATATAAGGGACGAGGCGGGTTTGAAGGGGACCAAGTGGACCTGTCGGGAGGGAGGATGCGGCGCTTGCGTTTGTACGGTTCGAACTAAAGATGCCCAGACGGGGGAAGGCGTCGTCCGAGCTGTCAATTCCGTACGACAATTCCCACACTATTCAACTATATATAAGTATATCGTCTCTTATAAGTTCACAAACGAACTATAATTATTTTCCTTAATTTCGTTGACCTGCTGCAAAGGTCAAACGGCTGGAGATGGAGCGTTGGGTCTTCCAACATTATTGTGTGCCATGACCTTTTCTGTCACCCTGAATTTTTTCACAATTTTACCTACAAAGACGGACGCAGTCGTAGCATTTCCACAAATTAAGGAAAATCGTTATAGTTCGTTTGTGAACTTAACAGACGATGTATGAATTGATGATTGAGGATTGAGGATTGAAGTTTTGACATTTGACACTGTTTTTTTTTTGTAAACGAGGAATTTTCTCATGTCGGTTTTTCTTTTCTTTTTGTAAAGTGTTTGGCACCCGTGTGGGCAGCGGATGGTTGGGATATTTCCACCGTCGAGGATTTGGGCAATAAGAAAATCGGTTATCATCCCATTCAAAAGCGACTCGCGGACTTTGGAGGTGAACTTTTATAATTGTATATATTTTTTGGATGTGACAAATTACACATTCATTTCTATACATACGAAATAATGCATTTTCAATTAAATGATAATGATGAATGTATATTGCTGCTTGAAGGGACTCAATGCGGGTTTTGTTCGGCGGGGATGGTGATGAACATGTACTCTCTGGCCAATTCCAACAAAATCCTCACATCCCAGGACGTTGAGGACAGTTTCGATGGGAATTTATGTCGGTGCACTGGATATCGGCCGATTCTGGATGCTTTCAAGTCATTCTCCGTGGATGCGGACAAGGATTTGATGAAACGCGTTTCGGACATTGAAGTATATAATTTCTATATCGAATTCAAAAATCAAAATACACATAAAGCAAAATCATGTAAACTTTTCCCGGGAAAAAATATATGTACAGCTTCACAGCATTTAATTTTAATTTCTCCAATTTAATTTCTCCACATGTTGAATTCTTTTTTCTAAAGGATTTTTGTGCGACGTGTCCGGCTGTAAACGGTCATGGAAATGGTCATGGAAATGGTCATGGAAATGGTCATGGAAATGGTCATACAAATGGTCAAAATGGTGACGCGGGAAATTTGGGTTGCCGTGGCGTCTGCGCTCGACCCCTCCGGGAGTCTTCTGGCATCAACAACCATCGCAATTTGCGTCTTGAACTTGCTTCTGGCGAAAAATGGGTGAAGGCGACGGATTTGAAGACCGTTTTTGAGACCCTCAAGGATTTTACCAAGCAAAATCTCAAGTACAGGATCGTGGCGGGAAATACGGGGAGTGGTAATTCAAATTCAAATTCAAAAAAAAAAAATTCAATGACATTTAAAATCAAAATTCAAATCGAAATTCCATATGCAGTCTTGTATAATTCTTTTGGCAATTCCTTTGGAATCAATTCCAGAATGAGACATTACTATAAGAATTAGGATTACCAAAAAATAGAATTATACAACACTGTCCATATGTATCGTAGTAAAAAAAAATCATTTGTGTAGGGTCGAATGGGGTGAAAATGCCACAATGATGATGATGAATTAAAAATTGTAAACGGGGATTTATATTGTATTTTATAGGTGTATTTAAAGACGATGGACCCTACGACGCATTTTTGGAAGTGAATTCCGTCCCGGATCTGACGATTCAATCTTTTTTTAGAACTGAGGCGATTTTGGGCACTGGGAATTCCCTCACTAGGACGATTCAATTCCTCCAGGAATTGAGTTCAAAGGAGGGTTTTGAGTATGCCGAGCACATGAGTGCCCACATCAAACGAGTGGCAAATATGCCGGTTCGAAATGTACGTGGAAAAATATTGTACATATATATATCGTCTGTTAAGTTCACAAAGGAACTATAATTATTTTCCTTAATTTCGTTGACCTGCTCCAAAGGTCAAATGGCTCAAGATGGGTCTTTGGGTCCTTCGACATTATTGTCTGCCATGACCTTTTCTGTCACCCTGAATTTTTTCACAATTTTAATACTTACCCACAAAGACGGACGCAGTCGTATAGCATTTTCACAAATTAAGGAAAATCGTTATAGTTCGTTTGTGAACTTAACAGACGATATACAGAAATGCAGTTTATTTGAAATAGATGTTTTTATTTTAATTTAAGATTTAGTTATGTCATTATTATATGAATCATGTGGATTTCTCATTAGTTTGGAACGATAGCGGGGAATTTGATGATGAAACACGCTCATCATGATTTCCCCTCGGATATTTTCTTGCTCTTTGAGACGGCCGGAGCAAAACTTTACATTGGTAAGAAAGAAAAGGAAAAAGAAATAAAAAAAAAAAACATCATTTTATAGATTTTGTATAGACATCCTTGGGAATTTGGAGATGTTAAGCACAATTATGAATTCTATAAAGCTTCTTCTGGAACTGACGTGAAGGCCTACAGTCCGCTGGATTTCCTCAAAGTTGATATGAAGGGAAAAATCATGACGTACCTCACGCTTCCCGCCAGAATCGGTGGCGGCTACTTTTTCCGAAGTTTCAAAGTAACATTTTCGGGTTTTAATTTATAAACACCACAAATTTGTGCACTTTTAATTATTTTGAATTATATATAGATCAATCATTTAATCCACACACACACAAATCTTTGATTTAAAAAAAAAAAAAAATAGGTAACCAAGAGACTTCAAAATGCTCACGCGTACGTCAATGCCGGATTCCTGTTCAAAGTGAGCCCAAAGCAGAATTATAAAGTACTGGAAAGACCCACCATTTGTTTCGGCGGGATCAGCGACTCCTTCGTAAGTATTCAAAATATGATTAATGTACAAACTGTATACTATTGGATATTTGATCAGGTATAAAAATTGACTAATTTTTGATGCGTGTAAAATTAAATTTACGGTAAAATTTGAATAGATGCGCGCTTGGAAAACGGAGGAGGTTTTGATGGGTGTGGAATTGGGGGATTTGGATTCCTTGAAGAAAGCACTGGCGTCATTGGAAGATGAAGTCCAACCGGATCATGTTCTACCCGATGCAACGCCACAATATCGAAAATCCCTCACTTTGAATTTACTGTACAAGGTATTCAACTCGGAATTTTCATACGTATACCTATTTGAATTGAGCGCCAAAAAATGTCATTGTCGATTGGGATAATATAGATTGTAAGTTGTGTCAATGAACTTTTTTTCTTGACGATTCTGTGGATGCATTTTGATTGTTCAAAGTTGTGTGACTTGACATTTCAATTGTTTGGTTTCGCGGTTATTTTAAAGGCCATTTTGGGAATAGTTGAGGACAAGGTGAAGAAAAATTTGAAAAGTGCCGCCGAGGATTTACCAAGGAAACTCCAGTCTGGGAAGCAAACTTATGACATTGACACGGAGTTCAAGGATTCGCCCCTTTATAAAGCCGTGCCAAAATTGGAAGCAGCTCGACAGTGTGCAGGTGAGAAATAAATCAAATAAACTTGCAATTTCCACTATACATTTTTACGTATATATATATGGACTGTTTAAATTTGGCTGTAATTCCCCATTTTTTGTTTCGAGTCCATGTGACGTAACGATTTGATGGGATTTGATTTGGTTTATAGGTGAGGCGGAGTACGCAAATGATATTCCAAAGCAGATTGGGGAACTTTACGGGGTTTTTGTGCGGACCACCGTGGGCAATGCCACGCTCAAAAGTGTGGACGCTTCTCAAGCCCTGGTACAATTTAAATTACCCATACAAATCATCATTTTACTAAATAGAAAATATAGGCGGGAATGGATTTATTTGAATTTTTCTCTTGTAAATATTTTTCTGTGGATATCTGTATATTATATCTGTGTGTGTAGAAAATCCCCGGAGTGGTCAGCTTCCTCACGGTCAAAGACATTCCCGGGACGAATTCCTTTTACGAAGGATTCTTTGGGAATGGCCAGGAAGAAGTAAACAAATAATGACGACTTTCTCTCATAATAAAAATGAATTTAAATGCCTTTAGGGGCTGTCCACAAACTGACTCAGGCAAGAGGGGGGAGGGGGGGTCAGCGAAAATCTGACAGAAGCTGACGTG
>JAIUND010004802.1:0-10955 GCA_034699125.1 Gisinianus flammeolus
GTGCTCGACATTCAAACTCAAATATCTCGACTTCTATAGATACTGGTATGCGGCGTGTTTTCTTATCCACAACTTCAAATGCATAATTACATTTGGGAAATTTTGGAGGATGGGAATCGACGATAGGACGAGTAAATGATTTTGACACCCCAAAAATCTGGATGATCCCTCATAAAATCCTGCATCACTTGCTCATAAACTCCAAGGATTTCTAGAGGAGTCAACTCCACATCGTTCAAATCGCACAGCTGAAAAGAAAAAGCTCTTTTTTTCCAGCACATTTCAAATGGGGCAAAACGAGCGAGGAGAAAAAAAATGATGGAAGCAGAGTGCTTTTCTTACGGGGCTGAGGAACAGTGAAGAGCGCATTTCAATGTACATGACGTTATCTTGATGAAACTCCTCGAGTGTTCGATAGAAATGTCTCTGCAATGCCGGCAAATAACTCAAAAGTCCTCGAATCCGATGCAATTTCTGCCGGAAAACTCGCCAAGCCTCCGCTTTTGTCGGAAAGTCCACTACAAAACAGAAAAACAGACACAGGAGTTTTCCATCGAAATTACATATTACTCTATATAATAAACGAGCGGAAAAGGATACAGTTCAAACGACAAATAATAATTACGCGCGGGTTCGGGCGAGTACAGGGAAAGACTGTCAAAAATTAATTGGTCCACATCTTTGCTAGGTTTTTGATCCCTCAAGTCGGACATCAAACTCCATTTCATGCCGGTTCTGCAGTCATCCTTGGGTTTTTCATGGTGGAATCGAAACGTGAGATTGAACAATTTGTAGTCGTCCGAACAGTAGTACAGATTTTTCATGTACGTTACATTTTGAACGAGAAATTCCACAGAAGATGCCGACACATCGTGCAAATGCAACGCCGCTCCTTTTCACACAGTTTCAGTCTCATTTATCATCACATGTCGAATAATTATTATTTAATATAGTTTCGATATCACGAACTTTTTTTTCCTGATTGATTTAATGATACCTAATTTAATTTAATTGTATTATATGACGCGGGACGAACCTTTGGGTAAAAGTTTGATGATTTTGAAGACGTTGGATTGCTCGATGCGGGGTTTGGCTTGGAAGAAATGCCCGTTGGCTGGGAAATGAGATTCGTCCGAATATTCCTGCCCTTTGAGTTGCATCAGAATTTCATTTACTGTCTGCTCTTTGGGAGTGTCCAGTCGTAAATTGTAGCCAAATCCCATTTCCATTTCTTCCTCGAGAATCCCATTTCGGAGCTGAAGATATTCCTTCACAGACGGGACGACGGATTTCCTCCATTCTTATTATTTATACATATTATAAATTATTATATTTAACAATTTTGTGAAACACTTTAGACCAAAAAATGTCAAATTTGTATTTAATTTTACCGTTTGTCTCGGAGGACACGCGTCCAACAAGGAATTGTGTCAAAATCATGAATACTAATTTCATTTTGTATGTACATAAATACTCCCAATTTTTCGGAGTATAGAAAAACTTGACTATGGACAACAAAAGCAAAGACGAGGAATGGCAGAAGAAATACTGACTGTGTATTTATGTGGAACAATCATCCGGGAAAACGCAGATAAAATGAATGAAGGAGATAGAAAATGAGAGAGTAAATGAGAATTTAATTGGTTTCCTCTTCCAAAACAAATCTGTTTACGGGAAAGGAAGAAGCGGACGTGTTGGTTTTTCCTAATATATATAATGGAAATTCCCAGTGTGTGCGAAAGTGCGTACACTCATGACTTTAAAACAGCTTTCGGTGGCTCGGATTTTTTCCATGAGCCAAAGAGGAAAAATTAACTGAATCCCCGTAAATTTTAATTCTTTATACATGTTAAACAAAGAATAAATGAAACGGAATCGTTCGAGTTTTGGTCCCCCAAAATCTCATGGTCTTCTTACAAAAACCATAACTATAACAAATTCCACAAATCCGGATTTATTTGAATGGAACGACGCCAAAAAAAAAAGTCGAATATCCTGAAGTTTTGGAATTTAAATTTGAATTTGAGGTGTGGGAAATGAGTTAAATAACATTGACTGAATGACTTAATGCGATGATTTGGGATATGACGGGAAACGGCATTTGATTGGTTCATCCACCACCGAGTTTTCATTGTGATGGAGACAGGACTGTCCATCGAGGATTCGTAGGATTCGATGATTAACCAGCGAATTGGCGTCGTGGGCGGTCAAATAGTCGACATGATTAAACCGGCGGTATTTGACGCGGCAAGTTTCTCGGATGGCGGCCGCCGGGATTTTGGATGCCAAAATGAAAACATCCGCTGGGCTGGAAACTAAATCATTGTCCGCCCACATCAACACTTGCGGCGCTTGGATTTGATGGAGATTATAGCGCGGAGGCTTCCCGCGCCCATATTTCCTCAAATTCCCAAACCATCCGAAATCGTACTGCCGAAACTCGTTGGAGTTGGCCAATTGAAGATAATGCATGACGGCGCGAATGGACGCGCCCGATGGGAAAACGGACCAAATCCGTGGCAGTAAACTCTGTGTGTGCAAGGACCAATCAAATAGTTGCATTTAAAGCAGCCAAATTCATTTGTGAATTATATTACAGAATGTGTGAATTCCTCACCAAATTGGTCTGGCAGTAATCAAATCCGGTGAGGAGAAACGGAAGGAAAACGCAATTCCGCTGACTCGGATCATCATGACACAACTGTTGAATTATCATGTCCGTCGAGTCCGTTCGGGGAAAAAATTCCCAGCTCAACAATGTGGCCGCCGCGGCAAACCAATTATCGGGCAGGAAACCGAGGAGGATGGCCATCGAGCGGACCAGCGGAGAAGTCACGTGACCCATAAATGCAATCGGAGCGAGGGAAATGGACAGATTCAACTTTTGATTGTATTCGGGTCGACTGGACAACAATACGAAACTCACCGTATTTCCCATCTGAACAATTAAAATTAAATCAAACAATGAGATTGAGTCAGAACAAAAAACCCTTTTCAAAAGGATAAATGAAGAGGTCATTTTCGTTTTCGTTTTTCGTGTCCATTAAAATTCAAATTCAACTCACCGAATGGCCAATGTAATTTACACTCTTTTGCTCCGTCACATTCAAAATGTAGTCGATGATGGCGGGTAAATCGTAAATCCCCATTTCATGCCAGCTTCAAAATTCAATATTCATTTCAATCAATGTTTAAAGTTGAAAGTCAGAGAGCAAATTTGAATTGGAAATCTGCATAATTATTAATTAATTGAGTTAATTAAATGGAATGGAATGCGCGGAGCACCTGAAATCCCAAAAGTCGGGATGTTGCGGGTTTTTGGTGGTGTGATTGCGGGAGTAAAAGCAGCCGCGCAAGTTGCCGATCCAAACGTCCCAATTGGCTGTCGCCAGAATGAACGGCAGATTCTTCTCGGGTTGATTGATGAAAAACGAGTCGCTGCAACCGAGGAGACCCGGCATTATCAACACCACCCGATCATTCCCGTTGTCTTTTACTTTTCCCCCATTTTCATCTGCATCCTTGTTATTATTGGAGGGACGCGGGATTCGATGAAGCGTCAAAATGTAGCCGTCTTCTGTGACCACCGTGTGAGTTTCACTGGGAAAACCGGCTTTCAATATAAATTCCGCCTGAAATATGAAATAGACAAATTATAGACCAAAGATTCTGACGGTCATAGAAATTAGTGAAATTACTGCAGAATGACAGGAAAAACAGGAATAAAAGCAATCTTACGGTGGATATTCGGGCGGATTTTGGTCCATATTTGATGTGTCGATGATACGTGAGGAATTTGGACCATTTGGACAATCTCCCGTTGCCACCGCCGTCGCCACCATCGCCAGCACTGATTTCATTTGCTCCAATAATTATGGCGAATGTCCAGACAACCATTAGGAAGAAAATGAGAAGGAATTGAAGAGGATTCATCGTATACTTTTCGATATGTGAAATGTGAAGGCAAAACAAAGAGAACAACTCTGATTTTCTTAATAGACAAAACCTTTGGGATTCTGACTGTGAAATGGCTGGAAATTGTGTACAGCTAAATTCTGCTAAATCCAATTAAACCATGCAATTTGGCCTGCCTTCACCTTCACCAAACAAACAATGGTAATAAAAGTACAAGTGCTATTGGACTTGACTTTGTTCGTTTTACAATTAAAGTGAATTGGCATTTCCATTCTTATTTTCACATTTAAGATTTCCACCATTATAGAATTGCATCATCATTCACATCATCCGAACGTTTGTTTCCTTTGATGTCGGGATTTCTTCCAACTGAAGGACAAAATGAGAGAACAGAACAGAAACGAACAGACATGAGAATAAGCGGACTTGACAAGTGTGAGAAAATGAGTTGGAGATGTGGATATCGTCTGTTAAGTTCAAAAAAGGACGATAATCACTTGGCCCCAGAGGGTGAATACACATTGTGTGCATACGCATATGCTTCGTCGGGAGCCAAACAATTATCGACCTTCTTTGAACAGACGATATTATAAAACCATGCACATTCGTTTGCCCAATTCCTCTTCATTTATATTACTCATTTCAATTCAATTGTGTGCATGGTGCGTGGGAAAAACCACATTGGAAAGTTGCCAACATTTAGTTGTAATTGTAATTGTGTACTCAAATCAGTCTCGTCAGAAACTGCACACACTTCCATGCAAATTATTCAGTGTCAAAACCTCAAATTCTATATATCGTCTGTTAAGTTCACAAACGAACTATATAACGATTTTCCTTAATTTGCGGAAATGCGACTGCGTCCGTCTTTGTGGGTAAAATTGTGAAAAAATTCAGGGTGACATCAGAAAAGGTCATGGCAGACAATAATGTCGAAGGACCCACAGCTCCATCTCCAGCCATTTGACCTTTGAAGCAGGTCAACGAAATTAAGGAAAATAATTATAATTATACATAGTTCGTGTGTGAACTTAACAGACGATATGCAATAAAGTGCAGTAATTCGGAAATGCTCTTGCTTCTCCTTTTATTTTGCCAATTTAATTGTTCTCTTCAAAAACTGTCTTGAAGCCAACAAACTTGCTGCAATGCAATGCCAAACTGTGAAGGGAAAAATTAAAAAATATACATACGAGGAAGTTGACGGATGTGGACAATTTCTTAAATTCTGACGACGCTCGTTTGGACAATTAATTATTGCGAATTTCAATCAAAGTTTCAAAAATTCAAGACGCAAACATTTATTTTAACGCTTTATTTTAAACTCATTCCTTTGCATATATTGTTAAATGCAGTATTTATATGAGAATTGTCCAACTATAAAAACATGTCAAAGTCTGGGGACTTTACTTCATACAGAATTAAACACAAAATAACATGCCCAAAAAATGGAAAATAATATATATCAGAATGATAAAAGGTATTATATAAAAATCGTTTGATCGCGTATTCAAAATATTCAAAATGTTCAAATTCAAACGTGTATTACATGGATTATCGCAGTATTCGGATTTCCTTGGATCACTCCGTCCACAAAAGTAATGGTGACCATGATGAAAAAGCAGTTGTAACACAAAAAAGTGATGGCGAATAAAGGGGGGAAATATGGAAAGGGGAGAAAAGCAAAATAAGTGCTCATGAAGAAAGTCCAAATGAGCTGAAAACAGGGCCATCCAACAATTTCACAGACGTTTTCCTGTGTGTACAAATATAGACATACAAAAGAAATCATCAAAAATATACTCAAATTACCGAAATTGAATTGTTTATATATACATTTTTTGAAAACAATTTTGAAAATAAACATATCGTCGTCTAACATGCAAAACCTCGTAACTTTTTTTGGCCCCAGACGATGGATTTTGTTCTGCACACATTAGAGTTTATACGGACGGGCCGATAAATTCATCGTCTGGGGTCAAAAAAACTTAGACAACGATATATGATATTTGAGACATTTGTATTTTGTACAGGTAATTTACCGTATTGAATCCGTGTAAAGCCAAAGCAGTTACGGCCAATTCCAAATGACTCATTCCCGTCAAAAATGCGATATCGAACAAACCCACTATACAAAAAGTAATATATTTATAAAAGAATACTTATACAAGAATTTTACAAACTACCTCCTTAAATTTGTAGAGTATAATATATAAAAAATGATAGACAGACTAAACCATGGACATCATGTGAAGTTTCCTTATACATTTAAAATAGCTGACGAGAGTTCTGAATGGGGTTTCAATTTCATACAATTGATCTGAAGAAAGAGTCAATTTCAGGATTATCCCAATTATAAAAAGGAGAAAAATCAGCCCTGGAACAATCTTCAAAATATATAAACATGAAACATAATTATACAAAGCTTATTTATGTGGTGTATAGTTATTTTCAAAAATGTTTACAATGTTTACTAATTTTATAGGGACCACATTCATTTACCATGTTCAAGATGATGCCGATTCGTGTGCAAGTCCTCGCTCGAAGGAAACCACAAATCAAAGTCCGATTATCTCGCCATGACCCTCGACCTCTGTTATTGTGATTATCCATGTCCAATCACGATTCTTTATGACCCCGCCCTTAAATTATGTATACAATTAAATGTCATGAATGAAAGTGTGAAGAAATTCGTTGGCACAGAATCATGCAGAATCCACACACATGTTTTCCACAATTTATAGACATTATCAAGTTGCCGTTGTTTTGTTATACAAAATAATTGACTTACCTTTAATTGGCGTGTTTTGAATTCGATCACAAAATGACAAACAATAGCTTTTAATTCTAATAAATGCATTAATTTCCAATTTATACGAAGGATTTTGCGATTGAATTTGAAATTCTCGAATATATTAGCGAATTCCCTGTGAACTCTGAATTTCCAAAAGAACGAAGCTTTCGAGCGAGACAGATTTTATCCTTGACTTGCGCTTCAAAACAACAACAATGAACTCGATTGGCTTTGGGAAAATTATGATAATTAATCCTATAACTATGATTCCTACTAATTTTTCAAAATATAAATTAAATATTATTTTAATGATTTGCACATGTGGGAGTGTATCAAAAGTGAATTGTATATACAATCTCTTTTGAGATTCCTCATTTTCTTATATATATAGTTGTGTGTGATGGATTCAACATACTTATAATATGTTGAATTTAAACTCTGTTCAACGTTTTTGCAAGTCGTGAGAAGAGTTCTTTTGGACAGGAATCAAAAAGTGCATGCTGGCAACAATTCATAAATGTGACAAGGAATTTTTAATTTTATATTTAATTCTCTTTGCACATCCAAAAATGGTTTTTCATTCAAATTAAAAGCTGAATGTAAAAAACAAAGAAATGTCATTGATTTTATTTCCTCCTCGATCTTTTATAAGGTAGTTTATAAGATAACTTAACATAATATATGGGAACGTACATATTTTGTCACTTGCATTTCTAATACGACGCGACGTACAAGGAAAATCCAAGTCCACAAAGCATTTGAAGATTTCGCTCTGCATTTCCAACTCAATTAAAATTAAAACCATCCAGAAAATCCAAAAAGTTTGACAGGGAGAGGAAATCTAAGATAAATCCCGGTCCTTTTCAGCTATAAAACCTGAGAGTTTTGTTGTATTGGAATTGTAACATAATGCGGATCACATGCTTTGAAAGTGAATGTGAAGCGAGTATATATAGCTGCCAAAATCGACAAGCGAGTGAAAAGAGCGGACAAGGAATTAACATGGAGCGCCATAAGCAACAATGCATTTCCATTTCTTATATAAAACTCTCGCCTGTGCCTTTCTTTCCCAACGGATTTCAACTAGAGTTGGCAAAGTCTCGGGTAAAAAGTCTCACGAGACTTTCGAGACTTTTTGAATTTCAAAAATGAAGATTAAAAATAGTGAAAATTCTTTTTCAATCGATTATATTGCTTTTTATTGTTTTTATTGCTATTTACACTGCAAACTGTACACAAAAATAAGATGAAATTCGGATTTTGAATATTTACAACTGTCTAATGACAAAAATTTACTGTATTGTTTAACAAGTATATACTGTCGGATTAAAAATAATTGAGCCTTTCTCTCTCCTTCGTAGCTCATCCCACTAAATGTATTTGAAATGGGCAAGGATTCCTAAATCTGTCCTTGGGAGGCTCAATTATTAAAAATCCTACAGTATATAGTTTGAAATTATATACCACGAACGTCGTCACAAGTTATCCGGAGACAGTCCTCAGCGCTGTAGCACAAAGCTTCCATACACAGTTACACAGTGTGTACTACACAGCGAGAGAGAGAGAGCAGCAAGCTGGACAAGGGCTGTCTCTCTGTGTATAATATACACTGTATACCAGTTCAAAAATAAAGTCTCGGACACGATCGGAATGCGTACTTGATCGGAACATTTCCAGAAAAACGATCGCATTCTATCGTCTCCAATCGTTTGCTAAACGATGGTCGAGAATCCGATGGATTTTTGAGCATTGGAAATTTCCAAATTTCAATTATTTAGTTACTGTCGTATTGAAAATGAAATGTGGACAATATAATTAAATCTACAACATGTATATTTTATAAAAGCTTGAAAAGTAGAAGTTTATTACTATCTTGTTACAAATAGTAACGTGGAAAACTCGAAAAGCCGTTTGTTGAGGGATTTACTACAGAGCGTAAGTTTACATCTTTCTTTCACTGACGGTTGTGGTGTAGATTATTAATTCTACAATTGCCAAGCCATATTAAATAATTTGGCATTGCCAGAACTGCAGTTCTGGTCACAACAATGTTTTTCATTGTTGTTGCATGGGAATAATACGAAATTTACACTATCGTTCATTCGATCGTTTCCTTTAGTTTACACGATCGGAATCGATAGGATGCGATCGGATTGTCAACTTCGTTAACCGTCCGAAAGTCCGATAGATTTTCCCGATCGTTCGAACGATCGTCGACTATCCGATTCTTTTTGTACGGGTATCCATGAACTCATTCGTCATCAATGAATCCATTTTTTTGTCATGTTGAGCTTATACCCATACGGGTATAAGCCAAATCCCATTCAAGGGAATTGACAAGAAAGTCAAAACATTTCAATATATTATGCATTGGGAGAGAAAAAAGTAGTACAATTGAAGTCTCGAAAATATCGAGACTTGATGAGACAAGTCTCACGAGACCGAGACTCCGTAAAAGCCCGAGACTCTCGGTCTCGTCTCGTCTCGTCTCGTGCCAACTATAATTTCAACCAATTTTTGCAAGCCATAGGGAAATCAACTGTCCAAAACACAACCTGGTTGAAAAATCCTACAATTTTCTAACATTTCAGCATTCTGAATTCGTGAATTGAAGCGAATCGTCATGCTCCACGGCGAATTCAAACTCATATACCAATTCCTATATATAACAATGAGAATATATATTAGCTAAGGTTCGCAATCTCATTCCTCATGAACACTTTACAATTTGTCAATTGTATACAAAAGGAATTGAATCCTCATCACGATTAAAACTTGTTCTTTTGTTTAGATGTATTGAAGTTTTTTGTCAATGTGTAAAAATAACATGTTCATTTTCATAATATGATTTCGAATCGAAATTCGTATATTGAGCGTGAATATTTCCTGTATCGTTTTTGACCTCACATTTGAAATTGAGAACAGAACGTTTGCTGAATGTATTAATAGTTATAAATGTTTGCCATTTCCCAAAGGCATCAGTCGTCACTCCAATTAAAACTCCAAAGTTAACGACCCGGGAAAGTTTATAAATGGGATTAATCGGGAAATTCAAATACCCACAAGTCGACTCTCACATTTGAATTGGGGCTCAATTAAATTTTTCTTGTGTGGTTTGGTCTCATTATCCATCATTTATATAAGAGAATTGTCAATTATTGTAATTCATAGTAGTTTAGTTTTGTTCCACATTGAAAAACAAACGGGCAAATGGAAGTATTTAGGCCATTGGAAATTGTGTGTAAACAGTTGAGTTGATGATAGTAATTAAATACTACGGATATCAACGTTTTGGTATTTAGTTAATTATTTAGTATTTATCCGGTAACAATTCTTTATACTTTCCTCTACCCACACAACATCACAAATTGAATAATTACAGGTGCCTTTCCTCGTTGACCTGGCGTCATTAGCAGACGAGGAAATCCATCAAATCCCAGAAATTCCGCCGTATGCATTTTCCACTGTTGTGAAACCTGACAAATTATAACCATTTATATACTTATATATATTTCTCGAGAGTCAACAAAAACAAAAAGTCCTTAATTGAGTAGTTATTGTAGTTAACGGACGCGGAAATCAAAGTCCTTAATACTTGGTTTGTTTGTGAAACAAGACAATTCAGTTCGAATTTCGAATTGGGGACAAGAACAACACACTTTCCAAATTTTCTCTCCTGCAGAATATTTTCAAATCTTATACTCTATAAAATAAAATCTAAGCAACCAACAATTAGATTATTAATTTTGAATCAAATTTCTTTCAGAAATCCGTATCGAATTTTCGTGATTTACAATTGAAAAACTAGTGAGATTTGGTTGTTTTTCATATATAAAATGCTGACGAAGGAAGAGCTGGCTGTCAATTCGTGGATCGTGAAAGCGTCCTCCAATCTGAATCTCCTTCCAATTGAATTTGAGCTGCATCACAATCGGGAGGAGACGAAACTCCGCGAGCAATCTCGTCCCTGGAGAATTCGCATTTGGGCCTTTTATTTTGCAGTGGCGCTCCTTCATTTGGCGTTCCTTTTGGTCCGACTAATTCAGTCCATCATCGTCCCGGGACTTTTCCTGCAAGAGCATTTCGTCATCCATTTCATTCACACGGCCATTTTCATGGTGGAATACTTTTGGATTTACAAACTCTTCATAAAATCCCCACAAACGAACTTGATGATTTTCAACCATCTCTTCATGCCATCCCCATCTGGGCATGTCTTTGTCAATGATGACAATGTCAATGTCAA
>JAIUND010004803.1:0-10954 GCA_034699125.1 Gisinianus flammeolus
TAATTATTGCCAATTAATTGGTTGCTAGTGAATTTCACTAGTGAATCAATCATTACCAAAATAATTATACAACATAGCAATGAATTCCTCAATTTGACTTTAAGCATTCGCGTATGTTTGCCAAGGATTTAGTTGTTGAATTTGAAGTTTTTTTTATGAATCGTCCACCAAAAATGGTCTTGATCGTTTCATTCGTTTCTCGCGTGAATTGCAATTAAACTGTTCTCGTTTTATGTTGTGCTAGCAGATTACTTAACAGATCATTGCTATTAATTTATTATATTTACAGAATAATAGACTCACTTATCGTAGTCAACATGTTATTCGGTACTACTACAACGCTAAATTGACAAGTGGATAGTATTAGATATTCTAATTTAGAGTTCGACAAATTATTATACATTCTTGTTTTGTTTCCAATTTCCATTAAGTAATATGTCATTTTGATACGTCGTCTATTGCGTAGCAGTGTACTTTTAATTTAGGTCACCTTATTTAGTAGTATATAGTACAATATCACTCAATCGTAAAAAAAAAGTGAAGATTATTGAAAGATTGTGTCTTTGAACAAGTAACCAGCAAATCGAATTTTCGTCGATCGTCATCATGTATTTATGTATTTAACGATAAAGAGCTAGCATATTATAGTGATCAAAAAATTAAGTATCATAATATTTTTCTGTGTCGACCAGATGACTACCCTTCAACTATCAACAAATAAAATCATGATAATATCATTATAACTATTATAGAATCCGTTTAAGTAAATAGTCAAGATAATCAGAGTTAATTTCATTAAGAGGCCTTTCAAATAATGGCATATTACGTGGAATATACGCCTGACGTGTATCCCGATTTTGATGATCAAGTATATGTCTGGTGAGTTACCTAAAATACATATATTATATTATTTATACATATTAGGTATTCGTTTTCCTCATCACATTTCCATAATAGTAATCACCTTTTTATTATAATATATATAGGTGTTTTCCCCCACAATTCTCACAGTCTCAGTTGGGTGATCGTGTTTTAGGTAAGTTTGATGACTTTTGACAGTTGTTTGTATACAAAATCTAAATAAAGAATGGAGTGAGGACCTTTTATGGAATTGTATTTTTAATGTTTTTGAATAGGCTCAAATGCGTGTACTCTAATCGCTGTACTCGTCGCAGCCCGCATTCATGAATTTAATATCCAAATATGGGGACATGCAGATCAGCCTCTAACTAGAATGTTAGTATCAACTTTAGCCGAATCGATAGTTGAGGGCAACGGTAAGGGGTTTAGTTATGTTTTTCAAATAATATTATTATTTCATCATAAACTTCATACTATATTATATAAAAGATTGAAAATAATAATTATTCCAAAAAAAAAATTTGAGACACTTAAAGAACATCTTTTGTCATTCACTGTAGAGATCCATGAGCACCTGGCCATGACAGGACAATTAGAAGATATCAATTTGAATGTACCAGAGGCTATTGAGGCTGTAAATAGCCGATTTCCATTTATTACAGAATGGACAGACGTAAGTATAAATGTGCTCATATTCAATGCATAAGTTGTTCAAATAACAAATTGACATACTGTTAGACATTCTAACTTCTTTTTTGAAAATTATTTGTGTACTTTTTTAGCGGACAACCACAATTGTATTACCGCTGGGACCTACATTAGCTCAAAGTATTCGTCCCACGTTAGTGGAATGGTCATACAATCCACCTCCGAACAAAAAAGCAAATGCGGATTTATTCATTGTACTTGTAGCGAATGCGCGGACAGTACTTTTTGTATATCAACCTCAACTACAAAAGGTAATGAAAGCCAAATGTATTTTTGAAATACTATTTCATATTCTATCTTTCCTGTTCCATGATGTAAGATATTATATAATTCTGAAATGAATTATTATTATTATATTTTTGTCCTTTTCAGATTGCATTGATAGATAGTCATTCGCATGTAAATATTCATGCTGGCTCCGTGGTTGCCCAATCACGATTAGGAGATTTGGATCAACTTTGCGATTGGTATACAGAGATGTGTCTACAGTCCTTTGGAGCTGGTCCTAATGTTGCCCCGTACGAATTGGCATTCTTGTACGTTCAAGAAATACCTTGAGGGTCACATGTTTTTACTTCAAATCCACAAATTAAACTCAAATCCACGTTCATTTGAATCCTTCACAATAAATCGTAAGGCCAATATTAAGTATATATTCATCTTTATCATTATACTATGTCTATAATGGCTCCAAAAAATACAAGCTACACAACACCTTTTATTTGGCGTCCATTGTATATTAAATCGTCAGTTTTCTCTTCACCTTCTATTCAATTTATATTTTGGTGTATAGAAAAAGGATTGCAAAATTTGAGATAGATACTCATCTATAGCAGTGAATTATCAAATTTTATGTTTTTACATTTTTTGTTGCTATACCGTAAAACTTATATATATTATATATATATATATTATATGATTTATATACACAAATGCTAATTTAAGCCTCTCATATTTATATGTAATGTATTTTACTAATTTTACCGTCTATACTCATAAAATATAAAAAACAGGACTGAAAAACTAATGATATAAAATAAATTTGCTAGCAAATATAGATAAACTATAATAATAATAAAATCCACTCTGCTGCAACAAGCTTTCTTTCCTTTTTCTTTTCGTACTTATTTACTCAGTGTAAATACTTTTATAAATGTATACTTACTAGTGATTTAGTAGTTATTTAATATGTACCAGTTTGACATTTTTTATGTCGTGAAATCCTGATTGATTACAAACGAATCCCGTGATTATCTAAAATCAATCCTATCAAATCTCACTTTTTGCTAATCTTATACAAAAGATGGATGCACACAGTCTACATGTAACGACGTATAGTCGATCGTCTATGGTGAGTATTAATTCAACAATCGTAAAGAAGAAAGAAACGTTTTTATTTTTAGTCAATATTTATGAACTTGACATTATAGTATTTTTAAGGGCATTAAAAGAAACCAAAACCAACTACAAAACAGCAGTAATAATAGAAAAGCAGTAACTGTATTTGGTTAAAGAATTTATTGTAAGTGCGTCATTTAAAGATGTATGCTTAAATAACTTGAAAAAAGAATTCTTTAAAACGGTACTGAGTCTCTATATAATTTTTCAGTCCCATGACTTGCAGCTTATTGGAAAATTATTTAACGGGTTTCTACCTTCTTGTTAGAATAATGTAAAACTGAAATTTAATTTAAGTAGGTATCACTGATTAGTTTCTGTACGTCGCGCTTCATAGATCATACTTTGAGGTGAATGAGGTGATTGTTGATTGCAATAACAACAAGCAGCCCCAGTTTTTTCATCTGGGTTTTATGAAAAGAGAAAAGATTAACAAAAAGTTCTTGTAATCTGCGGATCTGTGTGTGTGAAGAGAAAGTCTGTATCTGTACGTTTTGGTTTGGTTAACTATAGCGAAAAGTATAATCGAGTATTTACATGCTTAATGAGATTGAGCTATTTTACTAATGAATACGTACTGTGCGGCAAATAATTGCACATAGAATATAATATAATACAGATATATATACCTAATACCTAGACATGTAATAAACGAACTATCGATTTGTATGTATACCAACACACTTACATATTATATATTTCAATTCTGAAAGTAATTATATAAATACCATGATTATAGTTTATTTATAAGTATTTAGGTACTAGTAGTATGCCCAATTTTAGTTTTATAAAGAATGAATTATTGAAAATGCTTTAATGCAATAACTATCATCGTAATACCGCATTGCTAATGAGTAAAATTGACTAATATTGACTAATATTTAGGAGCAACTATATAGATACATGTGGTTGTGACACAGAAAAATTTAGCGTAGAATTTCTCAACTAATGTCCACTTAAAAATGACTAACGATTTAGATCTAATAAATATTTATTGTACAATTTATTTTAAATATATGCGCGATAAGTGATTTTAGTCTTGTTTCAGGATTACGACTTTATTTTTATGATTTGCAAAAAATCCTCTTAAATATAGAAACATAATATACTATTGTTTAGTTTGTTTTTCTCATTTTAGAAACTTGATATTATTGTATATTACACAATAACCTTATTGCATCGAAATTTTCTGAAATTTCGAATAATGGTACATTAGAATATAAATAGCTTTCTGCTGTATAAAAATGAAATAAATGAAAGTAAGCAATTAAAATTGCACATTTACAATAACGATTACTGAACAAATGAAAAAAACATGTTGAATTAAAGGATTCATTGGGCTGCATTTATGTATTTATTATTGCATGATTTAAAGAAGCATACAAAAATTCTTCACTCTGTAGATAAGTATGTTTTGTTAGCGTTTTTTGCGTGTTTATAAATAACTCGTTATACATAATACTTGGTGTACTTACAACACATTTTTTTCCAATAGTAAAAAAACTTATAATAATTAAAGTTAGTATGTATTATAATAATATCGTTTTCTTTTCCCGTTTTGGCAAACTTTAAAGCGATGAAAGGCAGTGCCAAAGTACAGTGAAAAAAGTAAAATTTTCAGTTTTTAGGTAAAGTCACAAGGTATTGACAATGTGGAAGGGTTAATCTACAATGACACAATCATTAAGTTGTATGACATTTAGGATTTTATCTAAAGAATTATAAATTACGTTCGTATTTGTAAGTTACAAAGTAACAGGTATCTTCAATCGCTAATTTGACATAGGCAATTTTTGTAAAAGGATGAGTTGGTAATTAAGTAAGTAATACGTACTATAAGTATTGCTAGTTGAGAAGTATGTTACATGACCAGTTACTTTCTTGCATCACTTGTTTTTAAATAAAACTAATATTACAAAACCAGGACCACAAATTAAATTATATGTATTGAATGTAAAACCCTATGTTTTAGCTTGAAAAACTACTGTCTTTCAGAAACTCTTTCTACTGTATTAATATATACCTATTTATATTTTTTTGTTTATAATCTCACTCTCTTACTAGCAGGTTAACGTACACATTAGGACGTATTTATAGCAAGTATATTTATTTAAAAGGATGGATAAAAAGACTCCAGTATAAGTATTTTATAACATTTATTTTTTTTTCATGCAAGCATATACATATTTTGTTTCCAAAAACTGGTTACAACATAGAACGCCAACTTTCAGTTTTTTTCTTCTTCATTTTCCAAGCACACAACATAATTTAAAAAAATATCAATAGTATAGAATTTTGAATCTGGTACTTTGTGTTCTAAAATTAACGCTTTTATTTATTACAACTTTTTTTGTGGGAAACAAAATCTAAATCTATTATACGCTCACGTCACCATAAGTCCGATTCCAAATCTCTAACGCTGTCAAAGATCCCGGGGAAGTACTTGGGCGAACTTTTTTCAAAGAATCTGGGATCCAAATCACAGGACATAACGTGGAAGGACAATAAAAATAATACATGTAATTAAATCACCATATTTAAGTCATGCCTGAATTTCATTGGTCAATGTTACTGCACCTTTAAAGTCCTTTATTGAAATACTTCTCATTTTTGACAGATCCAATGATTTAACTTCAGCTGAATTCAACCCTAGAACAGAATATATTTTGTAAAATCACCTAAATGCTATAACAGTGTACAATATACTTAAAAATACAGATGCTAATAAATTAATATATACCTCGAATAGGTCCGAGAGCAGCATCTTTAGCAAGTGCCGTTAAATCACTACCAGAATAGCCTTCAGTAAGCGTAGCTAGCTCATTTAATTCTCTTGTCCCAAGAGGGTTTCCATGATTAGACAATAGTCTAACAAAAACGCGCACGTTGATTAATGGTTGAATCATTTAACTTAAATGTACATGTCTTCCTCCATAAAAGTAGTTTACCAAAAGAAAAAAAACGGGATAGTTTCGAACCTTTTGAGTAAATTCACACGTGTTGCATGATCCGGGAGTGAGACGTAAATTCTTTTAGGAAATCGCCTGTAAATATATATATATATGTAGATATTTTTAAAAGGGAAAATAAATAATTCATACATATTCATAGACTATGAATCATAGTATTCATTGTACTCTAACATACACTAACAAAATAATTCAACATATGCCAAGTTTATAATGGCATTTAAAAAAAGAGACCTTAAAGCTGCATCATCCAATTCCTGAGGCCGATTAGTAGCACCCATGACGAGAATCCTTTCATCAGATTGGCTATGCAGGCCATCAAATTCAACAAGAAATTCCGTCTTAAGGCGACGACTCGCCTCATGTTCTGACTCTTTACGCTCACATAACAAGGAGTCTATTTCATCTGGAAAGGATACATCATCATAGAAATAAATAAACTTGAATCCTCTTGTGTTGATGACATTAGAATTGTATTGTATTATAGGACTCCGACGACTAAGTTATTATAACTTAGCAGTCCAGAAGCCGCGGAGACCAATTTTTGGTCTATTAAGATAATTATTCTGTATACATGAAAACGGTGACTCACCTACAAATATGATTGCTGGCTGTGTTAAAACAATGGACTCATGATTAGAATACTTGCCAACTCATTGCTTTATTACTCATACTAATTTACGCTATTGGATATTTGACTATGAAATTACAAACTTTAAGACTGAACAAAGATTTCTCAAGCAAATTTACCTGCAACTCTCTGGCTACACTAAATAATGCTCTAACAAGCTTTTCACCCTCTCCGACGTATTTTGATGTGAGACTTGAGGCACTAATATTAAAAAATGTAGAATTGGACTCGTTCGCAACAGCTAAAATGTAGAAAAAGTACAAATTATGCAAGATAAATTTTATTTTGTGTATGATTCGGTAAATTTTTGGAATATATATATATTCTTTAATAAATACTATTTGGTCTTACCTTTCGCTAACATCGTTTTACCATTTCCTGGTGGTCCAAATAGTAATAACCCTCGCGCTGGTGCTCGTAGTCCCGTAAAAAGTTCAGGCCGTAAAGATGGTAAAATAACAATCTCTTCTAAAGCTTGTTTTGCTGTCTATTAAAACATACAAGATGACAAAATTTGATAAACTCTATATTTCATTACATCTTGGTACTGTGTCAAAATATTAGCTCGTAAAACATACTTCTTGCCCTGAAATGTCATCCCAATTCACTGGAGTCCCTCCCTCAATAATTTCATCGAGAATTAACTGAAATGAAATATGCATAATGGTGATTTTTATTGTAATAGGTAATCTTGAATATTTCGTCTCTTCTCTTTTTAGTCTCATAATAATATAATATGGCTACTGGATCATTTCTCACCTGAGATAATTTTGTATCACAAGAACGAATAGAATGCGTCAACTTTTTTGTTTCTTGGGATGATGACGGTTTTGTACTACTTGCTGGATTATTCCCAGGAACTCTTCTTCCACTTACCACGCCAACCTATTGAATGATGAAATACAATGTGAACGATAAAAATTGAAAAGATTCAACTAATGTATAGTAAATTATTTATCATATATGCCGTATGATTCATCGTCTTTTTACATTATTAAATTTTTTTGTAACGGGGGGTGTAGGTATTTTCCCACGAGCTCCACCAGCTGAAACAATTCCAGTATTCTTTGACCCCATATTTCTCGGCAATGTATTACTACTACCCTTTGAAATGGAATGTTTAGAGGGTACTTCAAGTTTGCGTCCTGAAACTGTGACAAAACGTAATATTTTCATCAAGTTTGAAACCTCTTTAAAAATATGCAATTCAAAACTATAGACACTGCTAATTTTTTTCCTTTGCCAAGAGCCAGTTAATACTATTAAGTATAATAGCAAAAAAAATTGACATGAAAAAAAACAACTGAAAACTGTTATAACTTATTCCTAGAAAGCTACATCTTTATAAATAATATTAAATAATAATAAATATATATACTGCCAAGTAAACATGGCTTTACTATTATTTGGATTCAAATTAGATCTGGTATTTGAAGAAGGTGGATTGGCAGGTGATGGGACATTTTGTCGTATTCCAAGTCTATTTTGTGTTGGTCCAGGTCTAGATACAGGTGGTTGAGGTACAACGGGAATTGGTTTGGTTGAGCTACCAGTTCCACTATCTGTACGTGGATATCCCAGTCGGGAAGTAATACCGCTAATTCCCATTGTAAGTTTACTAATTCCGTTAGCAATTCTAGAACTAGCAGAATCTGGACTGACTTCGTTTAACATTGGCACTGCATTATTTTTATAACGTCGATTAGCTAACAACATCTGCATTTCTTCTGCCTCTTCTTCTGGTTGGCCTACATGGAAATACGTTTGCAAAAAAAAAAATAACAAAAACAAAAATAAAAACATCCATGCAAAATAATATCATATACATACATGAAAAGCAAAACATTAACATTGTTCCAATGAGTTGATTTTGAGAACTTTGTACTAGTGCAAAATAATTTGGCCTTGGCAAGATTCGTGTCTATTTCCCTTTATAAGACAATCACTAAAAACATTTCAATTTAAAAAACTACACTCAGTTACTAGTAAAAACTTACTTAAATAGTCCAGACGTTCTTTCGCCATTGAGAGATTAATAATCATTTTTTCTTGTATCTTTTGTGCTCTTTCCCAATGTTCTCCTAATCCATTACAATCAATCGATATTCCTTTCTCCAACTCTGCAATCCCACGCTTATAAAGGCTGATGGCTTCTTCCTTATTGCCTACAAACATTATACACAGTAGACGTAAAGTCACGCAAAGTAATATGTACTTACCTAGTATTTATATCAAACATAGACAATGGGTTTGAACAATGGCATGATTCATTTTCATATGAGCTTGTAAACTATAAAGGCAAAGGCTATACCATAATACTATGAAGTACAACATAAATCTTTTTTTTAAAAAAAGAGAAAATTATTTGTCTTACTAATATTCGCCTCATCGATACGAAGAGCTTTGGATATCAATTCAAAGGCTTTCCGATGGTGATGTTTTTGCCTTGCAATAAGCGGGTCAGTAAGTCCAGGGCCACCTTTCATACTCATAGGAACAGGAGAATTGGATGAGTATCCACTCATGGTGAACACTTCATCCGAGTCTGCACTAGCAACTGTAAAATTGTCACATGATAATAAATTGAAAGAATCGATCCCATCATTGTTTGTACTTGAATCATAAATACAGTTCAACAACTCTTTGTCTTTCATATCTTGAATATCCTGACCTCGCCATTTCTCTTTACGATTCCTCCAGTAGTAAGAAACTGGTCTCCAAATGAGTAGAAGGAAAGCCCGGAGAAATGCAAAAACTTGTAACACGGCTACGTTGGCCACTTGGAACAAAAAGATTACGGGTCTTGAAGCAATATGTAAATTCCTTTGATGAACGGATGAGAACTGAATCGGTGATTGGGTTAAACTATTACTTGAAGCATTATTTGAGTTAGAACCAACACCCCCACCACTATTACTACTAGCAGGCTGTGATGTAGATTTTGACTTGACATGGAAACTTCCCCCTCCTCGGTTTTGATTGTTGGATGATGATGAAATTGTTACTGTAGAACTTGTACTTCCGGAAGTGCCTCCTCCTCCTCTTGTACCACCGAGAATTGGTGACGAAGGGTGCTGAGGATGAGCTGTTGCTTCTTGTGACAATGATCTCTTGGGAGACCTGAGATTGAATTTACGAGTCATTCACAATAATATGATGTATTTCACATATTTTTCTATTATTACAAGTTTAGATGTGCAAAGAGGTTATAAGATTAGATTGTTTTTTAATATTATATTTAAGATTGTCCGCAAGGATTGTTACTGGCAGCTTTTTTTGGCGGATATTCTATAATACAGTCAATTTTTTTTTGTCGGGAGAACGACTACGGTCACGGACAGAGGCTATATGTACATTTGAGTAAGACAAGTTTTCTTCACATATGTTCACAGTATATATAGGCACATTCATAAAATTGGACCTTGATAGCATGTTGACTTTTTGTGTGTCAATGCATTAAATTCTTTGTTAAATCAATACATTCCCGTGATTGCATCGAGAACTGCATTTTCAACTGCATTATTGATATTTCAGAGTGAGTATATCAATATAGCAAGAATCAAGACTGTCCCAGTTAGTGTATGACACTAATTTTCACAAGTCCCAAGGGTTCTACTATGACTACAACTATAAATATAGTTGTCTCTGCAACTTGTCAGGCAACAAGAAAAAGCAACTTAAGCAAAATTAATCTGGAAAAATAGGACAAATTATACATTATTATACATGACGTGAAATAATAATATTATTATTAGCATACAATGTGTTAAGCGGGGACGAAACAGTAATGAAATGTAATTCAAAGAATGATAAGTTGTTGACACGCAGTTAACTAAATTAATGTATTAAATATGTTAAAAATTATACAGTGAAGCGAAAATCTTTAAACAAAACCCAACCACCACACCAATTAAACACAAACTTGATAATTTGCTAGTGTAATAGGACAATAATTAAAACACAAAGGAATAAAAAACAAATAAAAAATACCTTTAAATCCCTTGACTAATAACCATGCACTTGAATAATTGAGGTTATATTTGTATACCCTTTTTGTTGTTAAGTCAAGTATACGCATTCAAATTTTAAATCACCGCAATAAGTTTAACTAGGTTTATAACGTATGACGTGTAGATTCACAGTTCTAAATTACTTCACTTTTTTACAAGACACTGTTAAATATTACAGTTTACTATTAAAAATCTTAACTCAATAAGATGAGGCCAAAGTTTAATGAGGAAGAGAAAAGTTGGAAATCAACAAAAAAGTAACTTTGTATATGAGTAACTCCAGCTCTTAAGTAAGACTGAAATATTCAAGTATTTTAGATTTGCATGAAATTGCATACACAGCTTCCTTACATCAAGTGATAATTATTGCCAATTGC
>JAIUND010004804.1:0-10951 GCA_034699125.1 Gisinianus flammeolus
GTGACCTTTCGTGACCTGTAGAGGTCACCAGGAGCAATCCCCAGAAAAGTGGTAATAGAAATGTTGTTCCCCTACCTTTAGACTATGTCCCTACCAATTTTGAGCCAAATCCCATAGAAAGCCAATTTCCCATATAAAGCGTGAGATGTCCTTTAACGGGACACCAATCGCACAAGAATCAATTAAATATTGGGCACACACATTTTCATTTGGTTTGTGCATAGATACAAAATAAAATCTCTCTCTCATTTCCCCAATGGCTTTTTTTTCTTTCTCTCATGTAAATAATTATGAATTGTAAATTGTAAATACTAAATACTAAATTAAATTGGGAATTAGGAAATTAGGAATTTAATTGAGTATAGGATATTTAATTTGTAATTAAATTGGGAATTAGGAAATTAGGAATTTAATTGAGTATAGGATATTTAATTTGTAATTAAATTGGGAATTAGGAAATTAGGAATTTAATTGAGTATAGGATATTTAATTTGTAATTAAATTGAAATTATAAAGTGTGGGATTCTCTCACTCAGGAAAATTAAAGTCAAATTTCTTGAAGCCATCCCGGAAAGTCTGAGTGCATCGGGTCTCCTCTTCTTTACTCATCGCACACGCTTTCCAATCGATTTTCTCGGGGGTATTCAAAATGGGTGGACTCGCCAGTAATTCCCGCCCAAATTGTATCGAGAAATTTCTTCGGATGGGAACAAAGAGTTTGGTGGAGTCGGGGAGCTCCATGAAAAAATAGGGAAAGCCCGGGCGGGTCATTTGAAAAATGTCAGCGTTCTCGGGGAATTCCTGCATTTCCACTTCTTCACTCTCCGCATATTCCTATGTATACAAACAAAATCAATAATATAATATTCATAAAACACATTCAATTCCACGACAATCCCAAGAAACTGCAAAAAAATCCCATCAGAATGCAGAAAATTCTAAAAAAAACCCGGGAAATCCCAATAAAATACATAAAATCCAAAGAAAATACAGAAAATTCAAAAAATCCCACCAAAATACAGAAAATCCAAAGAAAAAACAGAAAATCCGAAAAAAAAAACCCAGAAAATCCCAAGAATATCCAGAAAATTAAAAAAATCCCACCAAAATCCAGAAAATCTAAAGAAAATATAGAAAATCCGAATAAAAACCCGGGAAATCCCAAGAAAATACAGAAAATCCGAATAAAAAACTCAAAAAATCCCAAGAATATACAGAAAATTAAAAAAATCCCACCAAAATCCAGAAAATCTAAAGAAAATATAGAAAATCCGAATAAAAAACCCGGGAAATCCCAAGAAAATACAGAAAATCCGAATAAAAAACCCGGGAAATCCCAAGAAAATACAGAAAATCCGAATAAAAAACCCAAAAAATCCCAAGAATATACAGAAAATTCAAAAAATCCCACAAAAATATTGAAAATTCCAAGAAAATGACTACAAAACACCCATCAAATCCCCCCCAAAAAATACAGAAACTCCCCCTGAAATAAAAATGGTGAAAATATATACAAGCGAGAAAAAACGCGGGACATTTGAATGTGAATGTACTATAATAATAATTACCAAACAGGTGATTTTGAGGCCGATGGCTTTCTCCAAGGGAATCGGGACAGCTTGGATCTGGAGATGTGGGCTCTTGTAATTCCGCTCATAGAAAATGACGGCCTTCCCCACACTTTGAAAATAGTCCCTCAAAGCCTTTTTGTACTTGAGGATCTCATTGGCCACTTCCGGCGGGGAGACGACGGTGCTCTGGATATGTTGAACGGGAAGGATGAGGACGTGATCATCCGTGAGACCACCTCGAGCGAGAGTTAAATACGCAGAATCCCCCACACTCACCACCAAATGCTTCTCCACCTCCGGGGAGGCGAGACAGAACCAACAAGGGCCAGGTGGTCCCCTCTGACCTTGACCTTGACCTTGCTCGAAATCCCCATCTCTCCCTCTCTTCTGTTGTTGTTGTTGGAAATTGGGATTATTTGGATCCTGATTATTGGGGTGATTCGGGTCAAATTCAAATTGTCGTTTCCCGCCTCCTCTTCCATCCAAACCATAACCTTGACCTTGACCTCGACCCCTCCCTCGACCTCTCCCACGACCTCTCCCCCTCGGCTCTCCCGTATACGTCGTATCATAGAAAAATTGATTGGACGGGGCGGATTTAGGTGCTGGATTTGAATCCGAATTCCCCCGCGAATTCTTCTTGGACAAGTCTCCCAAATTAAGGCCAGCATAAGGGAATTCGGTGGTGTCCTCTGGTTGTTTCACCAGCTCCGAGACGGGAAGACTCTTCATTGGATTGATGTGGAATGCATAGAGCCATTTCCGTTTGGCTTGATTCCCCACGTGACCGAGGGAGATGAATCGAGTGGGATGTGAAGCGACTTCCGCGAGGACCGTGTGGTTCCGATAGGGTGAACGTTCATAGTGGAGCCCTTCAAGTCCCGCAAATTGGTAGCGAGGCTTGCAAGTGGCGGCCAGGCGGGAGATTAAGGCGGACGGAAAGGCCGGGAGTTGAGACTATATACACAAAAAAAAACCAAGGACAAAACACATTAAAAACCAGAAGAATTTGTCATCATCGTGTATTTTAATTTTGATTTGGAAAGCAAACCATGGAAAACACGGGGTGACTTTCAATTTTAATTTAAATTAATTGTGGTAATATTTAAAATTTAATTGTGATATTAATTTAATTAATTTTAGTCTGATTACAATGGGAAATCAATGAAAACAAGGGGTAAAAAGGAAAAAACAACATTAAAAATGGTTATTGACCGTCATTGTATTTAAGAAACTGGGGAAAACCGGTGGAGAAATTTGGAAAATGCGGGAATTTTAAATTTTAATTGTGTGGTGATACTTAAATTGAATTGTGATATTATTGCTATTGCTAGTACAAAAAAAACGAAGGAACATCAAGGAAAAATAACATAAATAAATAGAAAATAGATATTAAAATGGTCATTTCAATTTTTAAAAACCCGGTAAAACCAGGGGAGAAAAATGCGGGTATTAAAAATAAAAATAAAAATAAAGTATATCGTCGTCTAACATGCAAAACCTCGTAACCTTTTTTTGGCCCCAGACGATGAATTTATCGGCCCGTCCGTATAAACTCTAATGTGTTCAGAACAAAATCCATCGTCTGGGGCCAAAAAAAGTTACGAGGTTTTGCATGTTAGCCGACGATATGTAAATATTGTAAATCGAATTTAATATTGTAATTACGGGGAGGCATTGAGCCATTTTCTCGATCCCTAGTGGCCATTGACTCGTCATCAGAATATCAACCCCTTTAAAACCACTTTGATTTTGTATTCGAATCTCGAAATTTTTCAAGTCTTCATACGTAAACTCTGTTGGATTTGCTTTGTCCGCAGAATTGGATTTGGCATGTGTCCCACTAAAATATGCGATGGTCAAACCACGAGAGTCGTTGTAAATCCCTCTTTTCCCTATATACAAATACAAATATACACAATTAAAATAATTTAATAATTAAATAATTACAACAAATTAATTGACAACTGGCACACACATTGACTTTCCATTTCCCTCATTTTCTCATGGTAAAAAATTGGAATGCATTGAAAAATGACGTGTAAATAATGGAAATATTGAGAGTGAGAGGGAGAGAGAGAGAGAGGGAGAGAGAAAATACGTAGATAATTATTGTAATTTAATTGTAATTGTAATTAAATTATAATTAGGATGGAAATTACCGAGATAAACAATATTCTCTGCAATATCCCCACCAGACAAATCGGGGAAATAATTAATTTGAGTGGGTTTTGTGGGGCCGAGAATGTAAGTTTGAATTGGGGCGGGCGGGACATAGAGATCCTCTTGATAGACATCCGGGAAAAAATCCCCCACACAAAGTAAGAGATGAAATGGACCATTTTTATTGTTGACAGAGGAGACTCGATCAAAACATTCCTTAAATTTCCCACGGACGTCACCGGCCACCAAAATCTTCATCGGTCCACCCGTCCAATCACTTGAAATACTTGAAATTGAAGACATTTTCGGATTTCCCTATAATTAAGTTGATTCCTATTATATTATGTATTATAGTTAATATTCCTATCCAGCTGCTTTTGGACTTCTGTATTCTTTCCTATAATGACATGATGCAAATACAATCACAATTAAAATCAAAATAACGATCAAATTTCATATGTAATTCATAATTTCATGTTTCAAGTGAAGATTTTGTATATATAACAGCTATAGACAATGAGGATTTTGGGATTTTTTTGTTACATGTGTGTGTGTACCTGCAAAAAGTTGATAGGATGATGTTTGATTGAGAAAACCCGGAAATGTGAAATGTGGGGGAAATCCAATCCTCTTCTATTTCTGATGATGACTGACCTGTACAAATAGGAAATGAATGTGAAATTAAATGATTTGGTAATTTATTATAATTAAAAAAGGAAAATTTGAAATTGTATACAAAATCCTCACAATGTCACAAATTGTTGCAAAAATTGTCACAAAAAGTTGCATGGGAAATTGTGACTCACAATTTCCCATGCAACTTTTTTACATGTGGAAATGAAAGGGTATGGAAAAGTATAGAGAAGAGATGGGAAATGAGAGGAAAACTATACTCACGATTAATGTTTATCCGTTTTTTAACCTCCACAAATTTTTTAAATTGATTCCCAATTAAATATCCTCTTGAAAACAATTAAAATCTGAAATCAGAGAAAATACTCACACACAAGATTCTCTGAGAAAATTTGAAATTGTGCATAGAGAATATAGAAATGAGGTGGTCCTAGATAGAGAAGCCAAGTCCATTGCCGAATGAATGTACTCTCCGATTACAACAAGTAGAGCCTTTCTCTCGTAGCTCCTCCCACTATAGATATTTGAAATGGGCAAGGTTTCTTAAATCTGTCTTTGGCTCCACTTTAAAAAATCCGATAGTATTTATTTATTGTCCTGTGTAATTTATCTTTACTTACCTCTCACAATCAGTCATTGCTAGACATCTCACCGAAGAGAGGTTGCACAAATAAACGTAATTTTTGTGACGTTTTGGAAAGGGTGGATTAAAAATTGGGAAAATTGGAATTTGGGGGTTTTGACCACGGGAAAATGTTAAGGAAGTTTAAATTTTAATTTTAATGGCCGTAAATGCAAAAATTTTGGAAATAAAATTTCTGTTAAAAAATAACATTCCAAATTTTTGTACTTTACCGCCATTAACATGAAAGTTTAAATTTTCTTAACATTTTCCCGTGGTCAAAATCCCCAAATTGCCGTTTTTACCATTTTTAATCAACCTTTTCCAAAACGTTACAAAATGACGGTTATTTGTGCAACCTCTCGCAATGACTGAGAGGTAAATAAAGATAAATTACACAGGACAATAGTTAAGTTGCGGAAGTCTATTGAATAGAAGTTTCGATAGAAGTGCGAACTCAATTTGAATTTAAAAAAAAAAAAATCTCTCGCTCGTCGTCTGTATACATGTACAGTATATAGATTGTATGTGTTATAGAGAGAGTATTTCATTATATGCACATCAGTCATACTATGTATACACTATATATGTACATAGTAGTAACTATTTTACTTAATTATATAGTTAACTATGCACTAAATGTTACTTGTTAAGTACGATTTATAAGTAATTTTATAGTGCAATTAAGTATTATAAATACTACTATATACTGACATATATAGTTAACTAGAATGAAGCATAATCGTTAGTAATATGTGCGGAATGTGAAAGGATTACTTTTCGTAAAATTTTAACTCTAAATGCACAAAAGAGAAAAGTGAAGTGAAACGAACGTAATCGTGACGAAATCGTGACACTTTAGTTATGGCATAACACATACAATCTATATACTGTACATGTATACAGACGACGAGCGAGAGATTTTTTTTTTTTTAAATTCAAATTCAAATTCAAATTGAGTTCGCACTTCTATCGAAACTTCTATTCAATAGACTTCTGCAACTTCTTGAATAAGAAAGATGAAATAAATAAAAAAACGTTGGCCCCAACTTTAGCTCCACCCTTTTGCATTCGAGGATGGCTTTATGTATTCAAGGTTGAATATAGCATTTTTATATGAATTTTCTGATTGGGCAGCTTCCAACTTTTTTATTGGCTGAATTATTTCACCAAGTATTGTGGAAAATTTCAGGACGACATGGCAACTCTAATTGCAGGACATTTTCCCTCTATGAAATTGTGTATAGTTTTCCAAATTCTCCGCCGCTCGTTCAAATGAGACTTTCGCACGGAAATCAAGGATGCCGCGAGGAGAATTTCCCTTCAGCTTTTTTAATGTATACCCACAATTAATAAAATTTAAAATTCGAGTTAATTTAATTACAGATTGCAATTAGAATTTATAGGAATCGTAAAACACTATTAAAAACAGAATTCAATTTTAAATGGAAACAATTAATTTAAATTTTAAATCCAGTTGGGATTTTGCAATGACAATATTTGTTTATTGTACATTTTCATATCATTTCAAATCAATGTGACTATTACACACATCTGGATTTTCCATACGCATTACAAATCCGTAATTAAAATGTACAATTAAATGACATGAGAGTCAAAACGGACAAGAACACATACAAAAAAACAATTGGGATTTCATAACATGATTAAATCCAAAATCCCATTTCATAACTAACATTTGACTTGATTTTGATGATTTTGGCAATTAAAATGCATTTTCATGTGGAATTTTGAGATTTGAGATTTCCATACATACGGACTGTCCAATTTAAATCATTTAAATACGTAATTAAAATATAAATTGCAATTAAAAACCGTAAACAAAAGGTTTTTGATCCTGTCACTTATTTATTATTAATTAATTAGGTAATTATTAATTACTCTTCTGACGATGAATACACGGAAAATGAGAGTCAAAATGGAAATTACCGAAATTACATTACACATACATTTTGCATATACGCAAAAAAAAAAAACATCAAGAGAAGAATCAAGACTCGTCGTCATATATCAAACTTAATTAAATATTAAATCATTTCATTTAAATGACTTGACTCAAACACGATCGGGCAAAAGTCAAAACAATACTGCGACGAATGAGAAATTATACTCGTAATAATTAACTACAATTAAATTTAATTTAACCATAATTTAACTACTTAACGAAAGCTCAAAACCAAGCAGTCTGGCTCACAATGTAAAAATTGGCTACAACAAAAGAACAAGAACAAAAGAGCGACTTTAAAATGTAAATATATTTACACTGTGGAAAAGCTACAATTAAATTAATTACAATTTACAATAGTAAACGAAAACAACAACATAATGACATACTTGACTAGCAATTCGTATAATATCAAGTCAACATAACAATTAGACAATTACCAATTCGCCAATTCTACTTGCAAATTGGCGTATTTAAGTAAATAGTAAATAGTATAGTAATTAAATCAACAATTAAATAATTACAATTAGATATTAATACCATTGTTAAATATGAAATTTAAATATTAAGTAAATAGATTGCGATGACTTTTTTTCACATTTGACACATGTCAATTTGTCGTTTGACGTGTGTTTCTTGATTGCTTATGGATTTTGATGTGGATTCTTTTGATTACGATGATTGTGACTTTTGATTTGAGATTTGATTTGACTATTTAAGTGGACTAAATATTTATCGTCCACACATATAACTCCAAATCCTATTGAAATAGTTAACAGTTACATAATTGACTTAATTGTAATTAAAATCGACCTATATATAGATTTCCCATGTCCCTCACATATTTTCCTATCCCTCAATTATTATGCCTATAAATGTAAATAGTAAATACATATATACCTAAAATGGTTAAAATACACGCGTATTTTCACTGTTTCCTACAGGTATATATTTAAAGTTGATAGTTTGAAAGGTACATTTTTAGATTTGGAGCTCCCTGTCTCAATTAAATCTATACAATCTATATACCTACATAATCCAAATTAAATATATAATATTTAACTATTTAACTATTCAAATAGGTAAGGTAATTATAATTAGAATTAGATTACAATTAAATTAATTGGAGGATTCGGACGGTGCACAAGGAGTTTGGAAATCCGAGTTGCTCCCAACACTGTCATCAAACTCAAAATCAAATGATGTCTCCAAGTCCATTTGAGGCCCAAAATACTCCCCCTAAATCCCAATCAAGTTAATTAATACTTACTTATATAATTGTGATTGCAATTAAATATTCATAATATTATAATTTTAATTTAATATATTTAAAAATGAGGAAAATGGGGTAATAAAAACTGTTCAACTTGAATATCGCCCATATTAACATCGTCATCGCCATCATCCAGATCCAAATCCAGCTCGAGATCCTTATTGAAATTATTATTACGGAATCGATGAAAAGGTCGGAGGTTGAAAAGACGATGAGGAGGAGCAGCAGCACTTGCAGAATTGACTGGAGTCACACTGAGACTCGTCGGCCGTTGAACCATCGGGAATTGTTGAGCACTTGACTTGGCATTGGCATTCACATTTACATTTACATTCGATTGTTGCTGTGGATCGTACGAGCAAATTTCATTTGTGACGTATGAAGAAGAAGAAGAAGAAGAGGAGGAAACAACAGCTGCTGCAGCTGGTGAGGATTTCTTGACGAGTTTCCCACGAGCGGATTGTAAAATGTTGTACATTCCGTACGAACTCAAACTCACGACTAAAACAACACCACTCGTCGCAACTATATATACATAAAACAACAAAAACAACAACAACAACAATTAAAATCATAAATATAAATCCCTATATGATTACAATTTAATTATGCATGATGATGATGATGATGATATTCAAAAAGATGGACTGTATGTAAATAATCATTTATGTATTTAATAATTATGTATGTACAGGCGGCTTGAAGAATGGACGTGAGGGAAGTTTCCTTTGAGTTACGAAACGGGATGAGGATTTGAAATGGAGCATTTGGAATTGGAATCCGAGCTGGCGTCACTCCGCCAGCACCCAAATTCGGATGGATGTCATTCGAGGACCGAAAGAGACCCCAAAAACAGGATACGATCTATAGATTCAAATATTCAAATATGTCAACAATTAAAAATACATGAAGAAAAGTTCATTAGTCAAATTTTAACTATAGCTATTTATTTCCTATTAATATTAATATTATTATTGTCTTCAAGTCCTCATTTACATTGTCATTTTCATTTTTGGATTAGGAATTTGGAATTAGGAAATTGGAAATGTGGAAATTGAAAGTTGCTGTATATAAAAAATAAAATGTAAAATGAGGAATTTTTTTGGTCATTATATACACATATACAGGTAATGGTCTGGTAATGGTCCATTACTAATGGATTTTACCGGGACGGGATGGGGATTTGGATTTAATTAGGATGTACATTTAAATTGCATATGTAAATTACATGGAAATTATAAGTGATAATTATATTCTAACTACATTCTATAGTATAGAATCTATATATTGTATAATATACTTCTGGGTCAAATCCAAACGTGAATAATTCCGGTGAGAAGTTGTCAATGACGGACCAATTTGCCCAAACCATCCTCAATATTTAATTTGTCAACTCTGTATGTCTTTGTTCTCCTTTTCCTTTTCCAATTTTCATGTCCACATTTTTACTCCAGATCCACAGAATCCACAGATGACAAACGAACTTTATAAGTTACTTCCAGATCTACAGCTACAAAATACAAATGCAAAATACACACACATGTAATTAAGGATTTTGAACAAGATGAAAAAGTCACAATGGAAACAAAATATTAAATGAAGAAACTTGATGTCAATTAAATTTTGTGTGTGGTCAAGAAAGTCAAGATGTGTGTGTGGACGCAGTCTTGTATACTTCTTTTGGTAATTCTTTTGGAATCGATTCCAGAATTAGGTAATATTAACAATTACCTATAGAATTAAAATTATCAAGAGCATCGGTAGGGGTAATTACTATTAAGGAATTTGAATTACCACAAAACCAAAAAAATTGGTAAGGAATTCGAAATTCCATTTGGAATTACGAATTCCGAATTCCGAATTAGCAAAAAGAATTACCTAGAATTAGGATGACCAAAACGTGGAATTATACAGCACTGTGTGGACGACAAAAAGGAAAATTGCGAATGAAGAATTGACGAGTATAAAACGCTCCTCAACTTGGACTTGTAATGAGCATATTTAAATGCATTGGTGATTATAATACTAATGCTAATTCCATTCGGATCCTTCCACCACCAACACCAACTCAATCATAATTAAAAAAGTGCAAACTGGATTTAATTTGCAATTTAATTTCGTCCAATTTTCTTTCTTCCCACAATTTCAAATTTCCCTGCGCCATCCTTGACTCGCTCCTTGATTTTTACTACAATTAAATCTGAATTAAATGCTTTTAAATACCTTCTCCGCTCTCGGCGCTATCCAAATACAATTTACTATCCAAATTAAATCCTCTTATTTAAATAAAGTCATTAATTACAATTAATTGTAATCATCTCTCGTTTGTATTTTCTTTGCTCCACGTATTTATTTTTCCAATTTCAAGATACAAAACGGGTTAATTAATTAGTAAATAAATTGTACACAAGATATATAAAAAAATATATATTATTATAATTATTAATTATTTATGTATACTTATATGTTATACAGAAAAAGAGATGAGATATGATGAGATGAGCGACTGGAAAATGAATTTGCATTGATTTATGCTTTATGCCATAACTAAAGTGTCACGATTTCGTCACGATTACGTTCGTTTCCTTTTCACGTCATTTTCACTTCACGCGCAAATAACTACACTGATTTAGGGTGGAAATACTTGAGGGCCTCAGAATACAACAAATGGGCCTCACATTACACATTATGAGGCCTCATCACAATTGGCCTCAAAAGTCAAC
>JAIUND010004805.1:0-10948 GCA_034699125.1 Gisinianus flammeolus
ATCCTAAGTCTGAAGTCAGAATCCGAAATCCAATCACCATGTATACTTCTGATTGAAACTGGCGGTTTCCGCCGTCACATTAGGCTTCAGATTCTGATTCTGCTTCTGATTTCAGACTTTACCTTGTATGCTATCGGATTTACACAAAGTCCTAAATCCAATCCGAAATCCGATCCTAAATCCGACGCTATACACGGACCTTAACATGCATTTTATATGTAAAATCGTAAATCCCTTATAACTTATAAATGCCGTCGAAGTCCGCGCTCTTTCACGTACCAAATTAAAGAGGACACTTCATACAGTAAGTGGGGACCCGAACTTGATCCGACCTTGGTGACCCGAACCATCTAAATGTGACCTTTAATGTCAAAATTGTTGTATCGTTTTCTGCTGCACTTCCACGCCGATCGTTAAAAATTAAATTTCGAATCTCTTCACGCTGTATGCTCAAAATTATGGGAAACGCGGCAAACAGCTGTTTTATCAAAATTTACGGATTTCTTTTAAATATTTTCACAATTTAAATATTTAACTGAGAGATATGGGTTAAATTTTGACGATTCCCCATCCCGAAATTATGCGTGAGTTCGACGCCATTCAAAACATTTTTTCAACAAACATGCTTTTGGATAAACAGAGAGAAATCCTTTTTGAGCAAAAATTTCTCGATTGGCACCAGTGTGTCCTGACTCATGTCATTATAGGCTGCTTAATGAGTTTCTTACCCTTATATTCCATATGTAATTAATTAATTATCCTTTCCGTTTTCTAAATCAAGTAATTCCATATGATTGCTTATATTACACTTTTTATCTATTTATGCATTTGGTCATGACTATGTCTTATTCCACTTCATTAATGTATAGTGGTTTTTGTTGCCTTTCAATTTTGTCCATGTTACCTGTTTATCTGAAGTTCTTCGACTTCTTTCGAAATAAAAACTATAAGCATGTTTTACTCAATTTTAATTTTATGAAAAATTCGATTTTTATAGTAATTTCTGATGACATGGACTTTTATATGAAATATGGAAATTAAATATCTTGGCATACATGTACATATGTGTATGAGTAATCAACGGTAGATATTTGCAACTATGTATCGTCTGACTTACTCATCCTCAATTTCTATTTTCCCTTCGTATCCGTTTTTCCGGTTCCTTTTTATGTCATATTTCGAACTTTTTATTTTCTTCTGATGCGTCCATCATCGGATTTTATGGGTTCTGTCAGACATGAATTGGAGCAGTTTATAACAGAGACTGATTTCAATGCTTGGAATTCTGAAAATTCCCTAAATTCTATTATAATGTATTTATTCTAATGATTATGAGTATGGAATGTATTTCGTAATAATTTTCATTCATTATTCTGGGTTTGACTCCAAGGATGTCCTTGAGGGATTGGTGTTGGCCAAGTCCATGGACCGTTTACTGGTCCCTGACTCTCTCGCTTTGATTTTTCTATTGGACCTGGATTTTCTACCTCGACTTTCCTCTGATTTACTTGTCCTCTACCTTCGTTTCCTCTGTCCTCCCTTTTAATTAATGGTGGAGCGAATGTCATTCCATTTCCTATCTGTGGACCTGTACATTCGGGTCGTCGATGACCGTTTTTCCCGCAATTAAAGCATTGCAGAATTTTTTCCGGAGCATTTTTATCAGGACTTACATATCGTCGCCCTTGCCCTTTATTACTTCTTCCATTACTGTCCCGTCGAGGGGAATTCTGTCCTTGATTTCCTCCTCTGGAATTTCCTTCTCTTCTCTGTTCATTCCTTCGACTTGGACCGGCCTCATGCTTTTCTCCATCTTCATTACTACTACTACTTTATTATGAGGACTTTTATGCTCATCCCTTCCCTTTCCTCCATCATTCTTATAATGTTCTGTTTTTATCGAGTGTTCTTGTGGATTTCTCAATTCCCTTACGCTATCTGCTAGACTTTGAGTAGCCTGTATATTTTTCAGTATTGTTGACAACTCTGTCATGTTTACTGGAGCCGTGTATGGAGCTATTGATGTTATAAGACTTGGAGTTAGTCCCATTATCACATTATCCACTAAATCCTGCTGGTCCATTGCTGTTATATGCTTTTAGCATTTGTACTTTACTATACATATATTCCTCTTGGCTTTCTCCCTTTTTCCAGATACTAGCTTCAGCTTTTATTTTTAACTCTTTTTGGGTGCTTCTAAACTCATTGAGGAATGCTGTTCTCATGTTTGCGCCTGTCACTACTGCAGCAGCTTCTCCTATATTATCTCTAGCCCATTGCCTATGCTTTCTATTCATCCCTTTCCAAACGTTTTCCTTTCTCAATATTTCCGTATTCCATACCATGGAGGGTGCTACCAAAACCCATTCATCAATGAAATCACTTGCTTCGTGTTTCTCTGAATCGAATGGTTCTAATTTCCCTACCTGAAGTAATTGATTGGCTGCCATTTCTAATAGTCTTTGTCTTTCTAGTTCGGCTTGCCTATTTAAATCCGCTTGTCTATTTAATTCAGCTTTTCTATCAAGATTCTCTCTTCTTTTGTCTGCAAATTCTCTAAATGCGTCCCAAAGATAATCTCTTCTATAGTCTTTTCTAAAATGGAAAAATGACTCGTGGAAATCTTCGTGTAATTCTTCGTTTTCGATTATTAATTCTCGGAATCTATCTTTTCCTATTCCATTTCGTAATCCGTAATAATTACTTATTGCCTTTGCTGTATCTCCTCTTCCTGGGTTTATTCGAAATATTGGTACTACTTTTTTCCAAGGATAATCAAATATATTTGCTCCTTCTAGATTTCTTTGCCTTTCAAATCTTTCTCTTTCCACTTTTTCCAACTCGTCTTCTGAATCTGAATAATTGAAGATTATAGGGCTAGCGTCTCGCGAATGTCTTGAAATTCCGGGAGGGCTAGTTTCCTCCTCGCCTTCCGTTTCGATAGCTACAATGGGTGGAGTCTTTGTTCGGTTGGCGTTCTCAGATCGAGATGAGGATGAAGGTTGACTACTAGTACTACTATTATTACTTTTTGTAGATTCTCCCTTCCTTTGTGCTCTTGCCTCTCTTTCTTTCTTTTCTCTCTCTTTTAGCTTCTTTTTCTCTAACTTCAGCTTCTTGTCTAATTTTTTCCAATTGTGACGCAGTTATTTTTGGCCTTCTCGACATTGAGGAGTAACCATATTTAAAAGAGTTTGACTGGAGTCTAAAAGAAATTGGATGGCACAAAGTTGATTCCTATTTATTTTGTCAATTCAATTTTAAATTACCTATGATCCCTTTGTCTATTTATTTTTCAGCTATTGGGTATGAATGACTTCTAATATTTACCTCACATTCAGTTTGTTTGGGTGAATTTTTTATGCTTATCAGATCCTTAATCCAAATACTGTTTGGAATAGGTGTCTAACTTCCCATTCAACTTTTATTTCTCCTTCTAGCAAATTAAGATATAGGTATGAATGGATATATATATTTTATTGAGCTCAACTATTATTCTCCTTCTAATTGTTTATTAGATATAGGTATGGGCAAAAATATATATATTTATCTATATGCAATGATCATTGGGGCGGTACTTCACTAATATAAGTACCTATTCCCTTATTATCGGTAAGATTTCAATATGTCGTACTTACTTTCAGTTGGATATCCAAAGCTTCAGTTGTTTTCTGTATCGTACTTTTATTTTGGCTTTCCTTCCCTTCTTCTTTCCTAGTCATACACTTTTCCTTCACTGTGTTCTCTTAGTATCTGGCTCTTCTTTTTATATTTATTTATATACTCAAAAAAACCTATGAACTCAGAGCGACCGGTGATTAGGGAGCCATGTTTGATTTATTTTGAAAAACAGTCTTTCGTTCAAATTCTGAAAGATTTAAATAATTATACACTCAAGCCTGAAAACTAGGCGAGTTGAAACAGTCAAAGCGACTGAGAAAGGAAGAGAAAGCTCGGAGTCCGCCTTTGGACTATAGAAGCTCTCTTGACTTTCTGTATAAAATATTCTATTCCTCGTTCGGTTCGTTTCTTCCGGCATTTCTTTATAACTGAAGACGGATCGCATGCCTGAGGGGATGAGGTACCGTGCACGGGGGTGAATTCGGCCACTTTGACCGAATTTTCAACTTTCGACATGCACATCTTTTTTCTCTGTTAGAATTTTTTCATGAAACTTGAAACAAATGACGCAACATTTTGGCATTGGTTGAGCATTGAAAATATTTTTATATTATTGCACATGACTCAAAAGGTGTTCAATTTATGTGTGGGGTGAATTCGGCCCCTTCCAACAATTGAAAAACTAAATCAGCTTTTCACTCCTATTTGGAACAATTTGAATTTGAACAACTTGAACAATTTTGAACAATTTGAACACTTTTTCATAACTCATACAAAACAGTTTATTTGGACCATTTTGCATAATATTGCAAAAAAATAAACTTTCCAAAATATTTTTTTAACACAAAAGATGTACCCACATGGAGGAAAAGGTCTCTATAGCTTAAATTGGTAATTCAAAATATTATAATTGCGGCCGAAAATTTTATAGAATTCTGCACATTTCTCGTTTTGGATCGAGTAGAAGTTCGCAAAGATTTTTAGCAATTGAATATCGAATTTCGTTAAAGGTTGTCCAAATTCCCCGCAAACGGCAGCAACGTTGACGAGTTTATTGTCATCCGCTTGTGAGAATACCTATACAGTTTGACCACCCTGAGACTTGATGTGGATTTTTTTGTTTTGTCCTGTGCAGAGTTGATTTTGGAATTTTGTATAGCTGTTTTTCTGTAAACGACAAAGCTCCTCACTGAATTTCCTTAACAGCAATATAGATAAATATCTTCGGTTGACAAATTATTCCGACTTCCTCGACCTCCAATTTTTCTCTTGTAATTTCTTGGCATTTTACTATAGAAATATGTTCACAATTCACAATATTTCAATAGTAGACAAAAATAAAATTGATTTCCAGACTGATTTCAAAAAAAAGCCAATTAAATGTAATTTCGTACTGGCCGAATTCACTCCAATTTCATCAAAAAATGAAGCGATTCAGAGAAATAAAGATAATTTTCACAAGGTAACAACTTTCAACAAAATTCATCTACCGCTTTGATGACAAACTGTGGTTGTAATTACGGCAACAAAATCATTTAAATTGCTCAACCCAATCCAGAGATCCAGACAAAGTTTTTGACTGAGAAAAAACCAACAATTTTTGTAGAAATTCAATCTTGTCCGTACGTGGCAACAATCGGTATTTTCCAGGCATGCATAATAAAATATTTTAAGAATACAATGCCAATTAATTAGGCCATGAAGCATTTTTTGAAATATTCAAGTAAATGCCTAAGATATTGCCATTAAAGTTGAAATTTCCGTGGACGAAATCACCCCTGGCTGTCCGAGTTCACCCCAGTCGACGGTACTTACTAGTTATAACTATTGGTACTTTAATTTGAAAGTAAATGAAACTCCGGTGAGTAATCTCAAACGGGGAGAAGAAGACAAACGCAGAGATAATAAAATTGAATGAACACTGAAAAATGGAAAATAACTTAGAGTGATTTAATTATATCAATATAATCTCTACTAATTTATTTTCAAAGATTACTTGACTTTTATACGAATTTTGTAATAGCGATACAATTATTTCCGGAGAACCGTTAGAGATTTATTATCTATTGTGAATCCCAAAATCTGTAATAAATGAAAAGGAGATTGAAAGCCCAGTAGGACCAACTTCTAACTAACTCAAGCTGATCATTTTGGTTCCTTTATATACAGATCCAAAATGACCCCGTCCTTCTCTTTTCCTTTGTTAAACTATCGTGGCATGATTTCATTAGATTTTCTATTTCTATTTTCGAAAGTGTCGATCCACAATCCGGACTCAACCCGTTTCACTATAATTAAACACAATGACCCAATAAACTAATATACGTCTTATTCCGTATATCTGGAATCCAAATTCTACTTTCTATATAGAACTTTACTCGACCGTCAGCAGAAATCCGCGAACAAATTAATTATCATGAATCATCTAATTTCATTTCATACCTACCGATTCCATATTCATGGATTAATTTATAAACGTTTACAATTTTGTGAACTCTTTTGAGTTCATTTAAAAATACATTTATAAATGCGCATTTCACGACGCCCTTTTAGGATGTGATGCTAATTTTGCTAATTTTATGATTTAATTTTTATTCTAAAAATATAATCATCATTATTATTATTATTATTAGTTAAATCCTTATTTTTAATAATCATGTCATCATCATTATTATTATTATTAGGATTATTATTACAAATGGGAAATGAATTTCACCCCCGCTAATTATTAGTATTAGTAATATTATTATTATGTGTACAAATGAGAAATGACTCAATCGTTAAGCACAAGTTCAATCTCCCTTTTCAACGTGACACTATATAGATTTTATTTTCGAGACGGCGCGGAATTAAACTCCTGCAGTTACTTCATTGCTTCCTTAGAATTATTCTATAAACTATGGCACAAACTTATTTTTCAATAAATTAAATTTTTCCGACAAAAGTCCATCATTACGCTATGCAGTGGTGGAAGCGTGACGGTACGGTCCGGTACGGAGTACCGGAACTACTTTGGAAGCCGGTACGCAGTACCGGCAGAAATTTTGTCTCATTTTGGCCTAAGGCCTCCAAATTCTTCAGTGTGTGTAAAATGAACCTTTGTGACAGATACAGTTTTGGTTCTCTTTCCCAATTCCTTGTTGTACGCCCATATATATATCCAATCGTCTGGTGGGGCTGAAAGCAACTTACACAAGGTACATATTGAGGTACTTGGAAGAGTCCATTCGTCAGTCTGAGAAGGCAGTCAACGGCTGTTTCTTTTTTTATTGTAAGCGACCAATGTCGAATATGCACGTACATACAGTTACGTACGGTATGTACGTAAGTACGTGTATGCCTACAAATTTAGGAAACAGCTTTAGTGGCAGGACTCGTTGTACATCATACATACTTTGAATGCACTCGCCATTTCTCATCTTTTTCTTCGTGCATCAGTCTGTTTTAGAGCGCGGTGGAAAACGGAAATTCTTCCTTTTTTATATATTTTGAGGAAACTCTAGGAAACTAAATCCACGGACAACTGCATTGTGCTTCTGCAATCATTTTATAATGGCCAATCGACCAAAAAGAGCAAATGAGAAAAGTGGTCACGAAAAGAAAATAGTTATGGAAGGAAAAACGTTATCTTAACAAACTTTCCCGACTGAAAACTTTTTTTAAATGAGTTACCAATGCCACACTGGTTTAAACCACCTTGAAATGGATAAATACTCATGAGCGCACCTAGCGGACGTTTCCTTCCTCGTATCGCCATTTTCAGCTTTTATCGAGTAAAAGTCCTGTAATTCAATTAATTATTCAATTATGAGTAATCGCAAGGTTGCGGATTGTAGATAATGTTGATAAAAAATATTAGTCTAAAATATGACGATTATTATGATACCATTTTGGTTGCATTCCGGTATATTCCGCATAAGATATGGAATTTTTTAGATTTTGTGCTTTTAAAGCATACAAAATGAAACTCCTTTTCGTGCTTTAAATCCTTTTCCCGTTTGATTTCATTAGTTTAAAGTACCAATATTTACAGATGGGACACTTGAGATCGTGTACAACACGAAAATAAATATAAACAAGTCAAATTTCAAAGTAGTAATGTTCGAGTTTTTAGCGTTTTCATCGCAATCTGGACCAATGTGCAATGTGAGACCATCCGGTAATTTTTTATAGCAGTTAATTGTTCATTTTTAGGCGTTGAAATTTAATGGGTTATGTATACGCAGAGGCGTCCCGTCAGATTTTTTTAGGTGGTCGTTGGGGCGTCCGTCCGGGCCTTCTCAATTTTTTTTCCCGGTTTATCTAGTGTAAGCTACAAATTTTTTCCATTTTATATAGTACAAGTTTTAATAAAATTTTGTGTTATCCAGTCTAAAAGCCACAAAACTCGAATTTTCACGGAAAGGACATTGTGATCTAGAGACTGGGATTTTTGAGGTAAAACTGCAATTCATTTTGAGAAAAAAAATACTATGAGAACTCTGTGCACTCTTCCGTTACTCTCTTCAGAATGGGATTGCGCTAGACAGAAAGTGAAAACGGGGTTTCAAACTCCATAAAATGACCTTATAGCTATATAGGATACCAATTTTGTTTACTTTTTGAATGCAAAGTAAGGCCATTCATTTGGAACGTAATGTAATTAAATTAAAGGGTAAAACATCGAACAGTCTGAGTGAACTTGATTTAAATCCCATCCCACAAGTGCACTCACACTGTTTTATTTGGCCTTACTTTGCATTTAAAAAGTGAACAAAGTTGGTATCTTTTTAAGGCACAAGAGTCCAAGTGTCCAAGGGTAGGAGGTACTCAGATTGACCATCGACGAGGGACTTTTTATTACACCCAAGTTATCCCAATCCTCCTAATTCCGCATGTAAATTCGAGATATGATTCTACAGTAGAACCACAATATTAATTGAGTGGACAAGTGAAGGCCAAAAAGGTTCAAGAAAAATCTATATATACAAAGGCAAAAGCATGGCTTCATGCGCGCAAAGACAAAAGGCATCAAAGGGACGCACTTAATTTTAGCATTTTCCGTCCTTTTTCCTGGAATTATAGTCATAAACTACAAGGTTGGACAAAACTTTAAGCTTCACTGCCTCAATATACAAACGAGAATCCATAAAATCACTCTAAATTATACATAATGAAATGTACATAAGCGTTTCCCTCGTCTGCTGAAGAAAGGGAAATTCTGGAATGAAATGGATTTTCCTCACAACATGTTTTCCTAACGACAAAATTCGGCAATGCTAATGGCAATCCTAATGGCAATCCTATATGACAATCCTTTGTGAATGAAAAACCACCAGATCCCGGGCCTTCAAAGGTCGAAATCCCTTCTGGCAACCTCGGACGTGGGCGACCCCCGGCGACCCCGTCGGGACGCCTCTGTGTATACGAAGTATTTACAATATTACAAGTCCCAATGTTTAGTCATGGATAGCTCGAGGACGCCATTCTGCAGTCGAAAAAAATTCCATGGCAGCAAAGGATGAAGATGCGGAACAAAGAAAAAACTCTGCGGAATATTTTTTGAATTCTGATAATTACTTTGTGCTCTCTTTAATACTGAATAAATTTAATTACATCTTCTAAGCAACTAAATTGACAGTGGAATAAACGGCGTGAAATACCGGAATAACTGCGACATGAAGAAAAATATTTTGCCGCGCTTTGACGCCGCTTGCTATTAATATTTTTGCATGGCATACAAAAAAGGCCCTGAATTATTGTGGATTTGCTTTACACTAGATAAGATTTTGTTTTTTGTAGAGTACCGGGGCCCAAAAAGTTACACTTCCACCACTGACGCTATGTCGAGGAAAATCAGAGGAAAGCGAAAATCAGAAAATTCATTCTAATATTAAATATAATGTCAAATAAGGACTTAATGATTTTTAATGGAAAAAGTACAATTAAAATTAAATTGAAGTCTTTCGTCTCCCTTTGTTTTACATCTGATAAGATTATTTAGTCAGTAAGTTATAGAAATTGATTTCACTTTTAAAATCTATCCTGACAGCAACTCTATTTAATTTTTGAATCACTGTGGCATCTAAATCTGAAACAGCATCCAAATGCTGAGAAAATGCTTTTGTGAATTTGTGAACGTGAAAATCAATTCAAAATCGTTTTATTTCATAATTTATTCTTGCGCACATTCAAATTGCCAACGTCACCAAAAATATGATGAATTCATTTAGTGGTAATAATTATTTAATTTTTAAAAACTGTGAAATTGTAAAAACATACAAATTCCTGTACATAGAGTGTCCAAACCAGGGAGCGGAGCGTAACAAAAAAACTGAAGGCATGGCCGAGAAAGTTCAGTCATGGCCGGGGACTTTCTTTACATTGCTCAAAATCCAGTGTAAAACAGCGAATTTGGTGTTTTCAATTCGGATTTCTTAAAGTTTGACTTCGGATTCGGATTTCTCATGATTTTCTACCTCCAGAATCCTTAGAAACGAAACACAGTTTCAAAGCATGTCAAAAACTCAGAGAAACACCGAATTTGGTGTTAAGAATTCGGATTTCTCGGAGATTGACTTCGGATTCGGATTCCTCGTAATTTATTACCCCAGAATCCTTTAAGAACAATAAATACTGGGAAAGCGGTCAAAAACACCGAAAAAACCAGTATAAAACCGAAACGGGTTTTCCGATTATGCCCATCTCCAAACTCATCCTGAAGCTTAGTAATACAATACTAATAACAAACCCGAAGTCAAAATCTCAAACGGTAAGAAAGATATCGTGGTCGGACGGACATGTGCAATTTCATAAGGGGAGCTCGGCTCTGTTGAATTGGGCCACATCAATAATTGAAAATGTTCAACAAAATCTACATTCTATAACCATAATTAAGTGAATCGCCTGGAACGATAAAAGACAAGTTACAAACCCAATCCTATGTTTCAAATAACCCAGTATGTTTTATCACACTTTGTTCAATGTACATTGTTTCAAAACCATTGTAGAAGTTGGACGCCGTTCATGTTTATTCTGTGTCCTCAGTCCCCCACACTTAGCAAGGTAATCCATTTTCTCTTTCGTGATACCGGAGTTAATTTAAAAACGGGTTTAAAATACTGCGGTTTTCCAATGCTTTCTCAGACTTTTTTTGAAATATGACGCATTCCACATGCTTCCAAAATATTCAATTTTTGAAAACCGTTTTCCAAGAATTTACAAAAAAATGTGAAATCACCAAAATCCAGACTCGCTGCTCGGATCGCCTTAAAGGATGCAATCGGTTTTTATGGTAATTTAGGCCCATTTTTAAATCCAAATTGCAAAAAAACACATGCAATATATC
>JAIUND010004806.1:0-10947 GCA_034699125.1 Gisinianus flammeolus
TAATTAAAAATATTTAGAATTTTTTTACAAAATTCTAACTGTTTGCATAAAATAGCCCATGTTCTCCTACATATTAAAAGTGAAAATACGTCTCCGGCGGGTTTTCTTATCCACAACCCCATTTATTTTCAATAGTATAAATATATAGTATTTATACACCAACAACGTTTCCATTTTTGCATTTCGGGGCAACCATAAACCCTTCAACTTTTTCTTCTTTTTTTTTGCTAAAAATCCTGTTAGTTTTTAAAATGACAAAATTCTCATATTTCTGTCGTCACTTATCGTTAGTCTTTTATCATTTATTTATGCATTCAGAATTCAAAACGCCCAATTTATTTATTGGGCTAACAAAGTAACAACTCTGATTCAACAACTGATAAAAACTTGTGTATACATATTCATATATCAAGTCCAAGACAAATGTCATCGTACCTATTATCAAGTCCAAAGTAAATCCGTAACTTATCTATCTTTTTACTCTTTAAATAAGCGCAAAATTGAAAAGAAATTCCAAAGAAAACATTCGCTTTGCCTTTTGACATGGACAACGTTATGTATATGTACATATATAGGTACATCAACATCTTGTAGATTTAGATTGAGGATCACTTGCCATCATTACGATTACGATTGCCAAATTATTATACATATAATAACAATGTGTGCATGCAGTTACGCAGTTACTTATTTCATATCCATGCGATAATAATAATAATGCTTCTACATGCTTATCACTCATCCCCCCAAAAAAGATGTGACGACAACATTGTAAAACTATAACCATTATTATTATATATTATCACCCCATGGTTTAAATTTAAAATCCAAACTTTTACGTAAGTACTTCTACTCAGGAACTTCATATTAATGTATTGATGTTTGCATACAATATTTTGTACCTGTTTATAAACTGTTTATTCAATGTCCTCCGCCAAAAATAACTACTCATGTTCATGTCAGATATACATATTTATTTTATTGGGCATTGCAATTTATCCACTTACTAAATGCCAAAAGTAAACACCGTACTTCGAGTATATACAAACTTGAATTCAACTGTAATTTTTTCCGGGATCATACAGCATACAGTTCTTCTTCCTTGTAATCCATCAGTTTAAAGTAATTGATCAGTGATAGTCCTGAAATGGACGCATTTATATACTGATAGTTTCAAACCGATTTCAACTTATTTGGTTGAAAAACAAAATGATTACTTATACTTTGCCACAGAGAAAAGTGAGGATGAGAAACCTTCAGTAACAAAATATATAAATTACATGTGTGGTCAAGACGTTACTGCGTGGTGAGATTGGACGTCATTACGAGAAAATAAATACGTACATGTGATTTATATATTTTTATCCCACGTCATAAAACAATAAAATCTATGCACAAATTGGTTTATTTTCGTAATCCTCATACCAAAAATGACCACCAAGCAAGACCAATAAAATCGCATTGGAATTTGGGGGAATTGCAAAAAAAAAACAAATGTAACATTTTTTCAGTGTACAGTAAATGCAGAAACGTTTTAAGGCGTATTGACATTTCTATAGAAGGGATTTTTGAAGGAAATAAAAAAAAATGGCAATGTATAAATGCGTACATTACTGCAACTTTCAATTAAAGTTTATATTGAGGGTTTAAAGGAACGATTCCAAAAAAATGGTACATAGTTAGCGTGGTAAATGATATATAGAAACAGGAATTAGAGATTTTAAAGGTGATTAGAAAATTTTGAGGAAAAGATTGACAGATGATATGCAATGTGTGTATAAACTAGTATAAAGTACAGATTGTAGGGAACGGAATGATGATGAATTTGCTCACTATAGCAACTAGCAACCATTAGCCGATAACAAGAAAAGAACGGTTTATACAGTACAAGTTACACAAAATAGGAAAAGTAAATTGGATGGAATATAGTTTTTTATATTATATGTTTTCGTGTATTACTCAATAATAGTAATAGTAGTGTAATTTATGTATGTAATATTATTAGATAATCCTTCATATATGATATGATATGGCAAATAAGATATGGCACGGATGGTGAATGAGAGTGAACGGAGAGTTTTAAAGGGGAAAACAGAAAGGAACGGAAGCAAGAAGTGTAAAGTGGTGAAATGAAATGACATGATTGACTTGACAGAAACACACAGACAGACAGATCAGATGGATAGACAACCTGTGGTTTGATCCCACAGATCCCATGTAGCCCCAATTCTCTATATAGGTATCAACTTTTTCCATCACGTTTTCCATCCCTACTTTGCTTTACTTTATACTAGTTTATATGTACTGTAAATAGCCAAATGGTAAAGTCAAACGTTGTTGTTTTTTTGATGGTGGTGGTGGTGGTTTTTAACTTTCGAGCTCTAGGTGTAGACTGTAGTAAAGTGTAAAGAGAGACAGTGAGAGAGCTCAAGATAAAACACAGATAGATGAGTTAACTTTCCTGATATGATGTAACCAAACATGGAGGGAAGAATAGAGGAAACTGATTCAAGCGAGAGTTTGAACCCGTTAGTTTGATGGCCAAAAGATGAGATTCTTATTTCTAGTCCACTAAAGATAGATAGATACCTACGTCCATTTCCATCCATGCCATCCATCCATCCATTCTTCACCATGCATCTTACATCCGGTTTTTTAAACCCATCTTTATATACTCCAAGTAAAATATAAAAAATAAAGCTTGAAGCCAAAATCAAAATCAAAATTCCAACCAACAGCAAACACCTTTTGATTTCTTTCTCCTTTTTGTTTTTACTTACTTGGATACTCATAAATATATGAAAAAATCTGACGATGAGCTAGTTTGTCATTAGATAATCGACAATTAACTACATAGTACAGGAAAATTATTGTTATTATTATATGATTTGAAAAATTGACTTGTTGCTCTCTCACCATTTAGAGTTCATGCAGGGAATATGAAATCCAAAACACTTACAACACACTCAATCATGATCACATAATTATAACACATGTTGAAAAAAATCTGTACGTGTGCGTACACGACTGTATCGTACAGTACAGTACAGTACCAGACTACAGGGAAACAGACTAAACAATGTGAGTGGATATTACACATGGAGAGTACTTTGTATTTAGTATTATTATTATTTAGTGTTGAGAAATGAACTCTTGGAAACGCTCAACATTTGAGTTGTCAATGTAATTTAAGCAGAGAGAGAGAGAGAGAGAGCGAGAGCGAGAGCGAGAGCGAGAGCTATATGAGCTGTTGGGTTAACAAACTTGTAAACCGGAAAACTGAAAAGTTATCGCTAGCTCCTTCATTTATTTTCGTGTTAAGTTTCAACCATTTCCATTCCATCATTCCATGAACAGCAGTCAGGAGAAAAAGACAAGAAAACTCTTCTACTGATATATATATATACAGTTTCGTTGAGAGTTTAACGCGACCGTCCATCTCCATGGTCTGCGGATCATATTGATTTTGTAATTTATCGACTCTACTCACAATTATCAGACTCATCGTCAGTGGAGTCATCAGCTGTAACGTTGTTTGTTGTTTCATCATTTCCCTCATTCCTCATTGAGTTTTGAGTCTAGGACTTTTCCATTCTTCTTCTTCTTTCTCCTTTTTTCGTGTATGTACATTGAATTGATAGAACACACGCTCTTTATTATTTTATTTTTTTCTCTGCACTCATGTCAAACTTTAAAATTCCCTTCAATATATATGGAAACAAGTGTTGTATCCAATTGTAATAATAATTATTACTATAGATCCCATCAAGAATCCTTTTGATCCGTTTCAAAAGATGTACAGAGGATTTCTACAAGTACCGGATGACGAGTCCACTTGAATATATGAATTGTTTACAGTATATGTACATACTTTACAGAGCTGACTTGACTTTTGACTTATTACAAATAGTACGAAGCGTATTTTTGAACTGATTATAGGAAGAGGGAGCTATAACTATAAAATAATATCAAAGACGTGTATGTACATGTGTACTGTGTACGTAGGCCAGGTATAGGCATATGAAAATAGAGAAGATTTCCATGATGTGACGTGCAGAAAGTACGCAGGAGACTCGCCTCTAATTGTTTTCTGACTGTGAATGAGATGCTGCTGAGGCAAAGAGAAGGGACTCTTCATTCTTATCATTCTCATTTTTATTATTCATTATGACGATGATGATGATGATTTGATGATGATTTTGAACAAACGATTTCTATACCAATGTGTACAAAGTAGTTCCGATACACAAAAACATCTACATGTAGTTTAATTCAAAGGGTTTCTATGGAATATCAATGCGTGTGCATGAGAGTTTCGTGTCACTCATTTTCATTTTCCATTTCAATTCAAATCAATCGTCATCCCTTTTCCATGCGTATATCTGTATATGTACTTACATTAAGTAAAAGCGCATGGTTGTTTTCACTTTACGTTCGCGTTTGCATATTGACATTGTTTTCTTACAATTAGAGTGCGCAGACAACTTGGATCTGCCAAATCTGAATCATTCTTAAGACGATAAATTCATTAATTATTACTTTGGCTTGATTTCCATTCAAAAAAGTTTTTTATTCCATGAGGGACGACAGCATTTGGACAATAATTTGCATACTTGGGATTCTGAAGTTCAGAGAATTTGAACATTATTGGGGTACTGAAGAAGCACTTGAAAAAAGTCTTTTGTTTTAGCCTGTGGAAGGAGAATTGGAATGATTTTTTTCATATCGGCACGTCGTTTCTTATTCGAACAAAGGGGGAAAAGACACAGTTCGTCTCATTTGATTCCCATCTTCAGTAAGTACTTGTGTATTTAAATTGAGGCCATATAATATAAACATGAGCTTTGTGCTTTGTGTACACCACAAGACTATGGAGATGGTGTAAGTATAAAGAATGAAAGTAAAATAATTTTTTATTTTCATCTTCATTTTCATATACCTTCCGTTTCTGTTTTTATTTGAGAGATGAGAACAAGAGTTTTTTTTGCACACAGGCTTTGACAAATAATGTGTACATTTTTTCATTGGCGTGTAATGTCTATGTTGAAGAATTCCCTGCGTTTTGTTTTGAAAGGTACATTTGTGAGTAAGTATGTTTTTTTATATTATTAGGGAAATAAGAAGGCAAATAAGAGGTAAAGGTGCCTGTGAAATGTAGGTACATATGTATGGACGAAAGCCCTAATGCGTGTAGTTTGTGTGTATCTGTATGACAGTATGACTAAATCCGAGTGCAATGAGCACTATACTACTACTAATATTTTAACTTGGAATCGTATGGTTGTGCTTGTACTCATAATGTGATGATGATGAAGCTCCTTTTTCTTCCTACTTATACCGAAAATAAAGATATGATCAGTAGCGGAAAAGTGTGTCAACCCAAACTAACCATAGAAAAAGTAACCAAATGTAAATATACTCATTATGAGTGAACGTTGCGACCACTTAAAGTGTATACGTGTATAGTCTACAATCTAAAGGGACAAAAACACTGTATTTCGTTTATTCCCCACATTTATAACACATGTATGTATCGTATGTGTAGATGTGTACCCACATGCGACATACCACACACACACGAACACATATATGTATAGAGACATTTATCGAATAAAAAATGCACGACTAATTGACAGATCAGACCACACTCCTTGGATTTTTAATATTTCCTTCAAGTCAACTTCTGCCCAAATTCCCACAATCTATATACATAGTATTTCAGTGTATAGAGCGACCCAAACACACTGTATGTAATACATACTATGATGTATACTATCACACGACCAACCACTCTCAATTTCGTTATGAGACTTGAGCCGAAACAGGAGACATTTTAAATACAGATATATAGGTAAATACAAAAGAATTGTATTTGCACGAAATTTCTAGCGATTTCTGGCATTATTTGTGGCGAAAGCGTAATATCAATTTACGCCATAAACATATATAAACATATAAACGTACCTTCAAATTACATGTCTCTTTCCCTTTAAAACTGAACGTGTACATTTGATCGAGGTAGGTTTAGATTTTAAAATTCCGAATACAGTTTCAAGTCAATTCGTATAGTAAGAAAAGGAGTCAATACTTGCCAGAGAGATAAAACGTTTATTTGTCACTTCAACACAACTGTTGTAGCCAAAATAGACTAAGCAATACATACAAAATACTTTACATTCATTATAGAAACGCTTAAATTTAAATCTTCATACATATAAGTAATTATGTCCAGACATTGTAAATATGGTTGTGGTTATATGATAAATAGCTAATCGTTTTAAGCTGTGGTAAAAGCCAATTCCAGACTTAACTGTAAAATCAAAATGACTAAATGGCACAGCAGACGAAAGCTGGTATTATTTGTAAATGGACGCATATACACAGACTTGGACTATATTTGTGTAGAAAAATACACAAATTCGCATGAATTCATTCATATATCTGTAGCTTATTCCATTTTTGGTATACATATAGTTGTACTCGATAATTCATTTAATCCATATACTTGACAAGGGAATTGTACATTAATTTATTTTGATTAGGTATTCAAGAAGCCGGAACAACAGATGGTGAAAACGGAATCTTTCAGTGACTCATAAAATTCAAAAAAAAAGAGTACATAATAACACTCCAAGTATTTGTTATATATTTTTGGGTAAATCAGTATTTATTCAAGCAAGACAACTGTCCCCATTCTCACAATGTTCCTTTTCATTTTCTGTTTGCATTGATGTATATTTCCAAATTATGGATGATGATCAACTGTACACGCATTATACTCTGAGTATTCGCGAATCCATATACATGTGCTCCAAGTAATTTTCTTTTATTAATTCACAATGTGCGTGGTAAACAAAGTTTGGTGGTTAATAATGATAATTTGAGAAACTATAAAAGAGAACTCATTAAAAGTATATCTTGAGGGAAGTGTAGGATGTTTATAATTACTCAAGATTAGCACAGTCAACACACCAAGTGTTTTCCGTCCCTGCGTTAATTTTAAAAACTCATGCTAAACACTGTTGACTGTACAGTCAAAACCAAATGTACACACATTTACCATATACTTTTGTAGTTATATTAAGCATGAATAGAGTAATATTTATTCATATATAGTTGACCCATTTCCGAAAAGTCATCCTCGTCTCCAAAGTCCAAAGTTTTTCTACAGGTATACAAGTAATAAGAAACTGGCAGAAAGAATTATTGTTTTTTCCTACAAGTTTTCCCCTTTTTCACTTAGATTTTTCCGACAAGAGAAGCAAAAAGTTCCCTTATTAGTTATATTTTGAAAGAATTAGAAATGATAGTTTAAACAGCGTGAAACATTGGTCAGATTTTTCTACTCAATATATATATAAAATCCCAACTTGAATAGATTCTGAAGTGTGTTTACTCAAGTAATTAGGTAGTATATTTCTAAAGAGATGAAACATGTATGAATGAGAAGAGCATTATAAAAAGTAAGTTAAACTATACGTATTATTATACAAGCTAACAAATAAATAAAGTACTGACTGTATACTTCTACACTTTGGAAATGAGGACTGAGGATGTCTCACATGGCGCGACTTTTACATAGAAATCGAAAAGAAGTTGATATTTATAATGAATAGTAAAGTTCTATTTCTAACAAGAGAATGATTGCGGTTTTAATTTAATCATAATCGCACGACCGATCACACAATCCACAATTTCGTACGGATATTTATTATATATGGTGTGTATAATGTAAAGAGTCATAAAAGGAGGAAAAAAACATATATAATAATAATAATAGTAATATTTAACGTTTTTTATATATCTAGCAATAATATGAACGCACACACTGCGCGCACAACACAACAAAACAAACTTGAAATTCTGAATGCATATATACATATCTATACATATAGAGACAGTGGGCTAAATGAAAATATTTTCCTTTAACGAGCAAATAAATGGTACACTGGCGATGAACGAGCGTGTAGTTATAGTATGTACACTGAAAAAAAAACTGATGAATACAAAGCTTGTAAAATGAAATAAAAATAAAATAATGGCCAGTCTCTCTTTAAAAAAAGTGAACGTCATTATTTATACTGCTGGGAGTCACAATAAAGACGGCGAGGAAAAAAAAGTAGTATGAAAAAAAAGTCACAGTCAGTATAAGTAAAGAAGTAAAGTAAAAAAAAGAAGGATAATATAGAGATAGACTAGTAGACTAGTACGTGTTTTTATTTCTTGGATCCACCATCATCATCCACCACTCTGTCAACAAAGAAATCATGGGGGGAAGAGAATGAAAATGTGCATCGCATGGTCTTGATCGTCGTCGGTCGTCGTCGTTGTTTGTTGTCTTGGCCGTTCATCGGTCGGATGGTCATCAAAGTAATTCATTGAAATTGTTATTTTCAAGTTTTCCTCTTATTTAGTCATTTTCATTGAGGATTGAGGATGAGGTTTGACAACTCAACAACTGACATATTTCCCACTACCATCACAACAAACTTTATCTCGTCTCCGTAAGCTTGTGTCCATCCACAAGTCTTGGCCGCAGTAGTTGAAATAAAAACCCACCTAATACACATCCAAACATAAAATTTATATATAAATATATCAAATGTGTGCATACAATATATACACACAGATAAATTCAAATAAAGCAAATAAGACAAATGTACACTCTCGGCAATAAAAACACCAGCTAAATTGCAAATTGACACGCATATCTCTTTATAAATTCCGCCTGTACGAGTTTACACATGCAAATGAAACCATTCCTATACACCACAATCCAAATCATCGCTCAAACACTGGCGAGAGTGAGATTCCTTCAATTCAAACAAACGAATCGAAGGAAAGTACTTATTTTCAAATACAAATTTATTGGAGGCACAATCAATCGTATAAATACCTATTATACTTAGGTATTTTGATTTGGTTACACAAATGAAAAGGCCTTTGTGCTTTGTGTATACACAAGTGAGATCATTTCATTTCCAAGATGACAAAGTGTCGCGGTAACTGAAAGTCGACAACCGTATTAGCGACGACTTTACGATGGATTGTATTAATACAGACCAAATTTAATGCGTTTCTAGGCTAAATGCAAAATTAATCATGATTTTTTTTTTCGAGCACTTTACTTGTTCTTATATGTACACTCAATAAAATATGGGTATAGTTATTGGGAGGAAACTTTTACAAGGGAAAGTTGGAAATTATTTGACAAAAAAATGTACTTACTTCTCTCCCTTGAAATTCATTTGGTCCAATCAGACTGCAGAAATCGTCGCCAATTCTATTTCCCGATTTTGGATCCGCTTGTGAAGGTTGTGTGTACGACCACTGTCGAAATGACCTCGACATAATCTCATAACATGTCCGATTGTACACCTATGTATAGGGAAATTCCGAATATACAAAAATTACCTTGCGATATCCACTTAGATACAGGCTTTTATTAATCAGTTATCAGTTATTGAATATGAATTTATTACGCTTGGAACCGGCATGGCACAAGAAGTCTTGAATCGTGTTGGAAATGTCCAGACTTTAGTCGGATTCGAATTCATATTGCCTGGGCTGGCATTAGGCAGTAGAAATATGGCACAACGCCAATCCTTACTGAAAAATATAGATAAGTATTATCTGTATGTGTACCAATGAGAAATTTAACAAACCAAATAAAATCAAAATTTGATTTTGATTTAACAAAATTTTAAAATTTATATGTATTTAGGTATATTGCATTTTCTTTACCTTGAGCTAGAACCAGAATCTCCATCTCTATTTGGTTGAGAGTTTGAAAATGTAGTTAAGGAGATCCAAATTATTAATATCAAGGTTGAAATCTGTAGAGAATTCATTGTTAAATTGGAATTGATTCAGAACAATCTACAACTGAAGAGTTATTCTTGTCCAGGTGGACAGAGAAGAAGACGAGATCCGAGACCCTGTGACTAAAGTACAAACAAATTTGAAAATACATTTACTTTGATCTTTGTGTGTGGGGAAGACCCAAAAGACGAAACATATACTGACTACTCGTTGCAGAAACTGAAAGCTTATAAGGAAGGTTTAACTTTGAATTGTAATCATTGTTTAACAATTAAAATTCAAGGCGAGTCTCAAGAAACTCAAAAATTACATATACATATCAACCAACATCGATGTATCTGTATTTATCTTTATGTATTGAATCTCGCTTTCATTTCGCACAAGCGAGGAGAAGGATTTGACATATGTACATTTGTATTTACCTATATACACAATACACATGCACTTTTGTCTTCTTCATCTCTCGTCATCATATTATATTATACCATTGTCAATAAAGGAAAACGCGGAAAATACAGCACATACATGTATAAATATTACATTTCTTCATACACTCGCGATCATAATAAAATATGTATTTACTTTTGTCAATGCCAGAACATGCGTGAAGTGAGGAAATATTTCGTGGTCATACCTGCAATCAATTCAGTATTATACAGTGGATTTAAGGACAGCATCAATATATATCTGTAATATATCATCATGTATCTGTGTAGACAGTTCTGTTTTAAATTTGGAAAATTATTGAACAAGTTTTACTACATATTTATTGGATGTATTTTGATGCACTTTATAATATTTCCACGGATGAGATTAAATTGAACTATGCATATATGTATGTATATCGGTCCGAGAAAAAATTGATTGATTTTGCAATTTTTCATAATATAATTTATTCACTTAATTCAACTTAACTATCTATAGGTAATTTAAGTAGGTAATTATTTATAACATTGCCTGTGGCGAGATTTGACAAAAGGTGTAAAGCGAATTTCTGTTTCAGTTTGCCCCATACTCATATAATCATACTATTTATTATCCTGGATGGCATACCGTATAAACTAGAATAGACTCCCTCTATTTTATAGAGTCCCCTATACAATAGAGTCCCAGGGATTGTATAAC
>JAIUND010004807.1:0-10946 GCA_034699125.1 Gisinianus flammeolus
CCCCCCAAATGTAAAAGTAGAAATCAAAGATTGTAGAAGAGAAAGGCAAGTAGGAATTGTGCATGAGAATACAGAAATGCAATGTAAATAAAAAGAGCGTATGTGGTATGCTATCTCTGCATATGTGTTATGTGTATGTGAATTGTGAGGGGGGTGGAAGAATTGAACAGTGTAGCATTACTTCACTCCTGCAACTATTCAAAACCTCATGTAAAATTCAAGTGCTCAGTATGAATACCAAATACAAAGTGAAATAGGGAAATTTCCGAGGATCATAAAACCCCCAGTCCCGAATAAAAACCATGGAAAGTTATTTTTATTTTATAGTTTTATTAGCTTTTTGAATCTTTTGAACTTTCTTTACACCAAGTTTTTTTTCTCTGTTCGTCTTCTGTTTAGTCTAAATTTTTAAGCTATTTTCTATTGCCTATCTCCAGCTCCCGGCATCTTCTCCATCTCCTCTTTTAAATCACCCCTCATTAACTTGCATAACATACAAAATGTCATTCATATTTCCAGTTTTAAATAAATCCAAAAGGACATCAAATTTGACTAATGTGAACTATTCTCAACGTCCCAAGTACTAAATACCTAAATAGGCAATTCAATAGTGGTTAATTTAATCTCCATTCAAATGTTCACATTTGACATAACGGCTGTATAAAAGTGAATGATAGTCCTCATAATTAATAATATTTTATTTTTTTAGCTAATCTAGTCTTGGTTTAGTTAATTTTAGATCACGATTCTACTTCACAATCAACTAAAAAAGATTCGGATGTGTCTTTGTACGTTCATCGAAATTTTCTTTGAGGCGGATTTTTTAGGATTGAAGATCGGAATTCGGACGATACATAATATCGTTATATTACATATGCCAGAATTTAGAACGGCGGTCATAAAGAAGACGAAGGAAAATAAAAAGGAAAGTTTGGGTGGTATTTCAAGGAAGAGAATAAAAGAATGGGGGAAAAAAGGAAAGAGCAATGTTTGAATGTCACCCTCTAAATAGTTAATGTGGTTTACAATTTCAGTTTAAGTTTCCATTTCCCCACTTCCCAGCATATGCTTTTTTTCTTTCTTTTTTTAAGGAAAAGAATCCGAAGGCATCTATACAGCTCTCGCTTTATTTATTCTATTACTCTCTCTCTCTCTCTCTGCTGTTCAACTCTTACTTTCTCTTTTTTCAATTCCGTTAGTCCTTTACAAATTATAACTGTATGCACAAGGAAAATACAAGACAACTTATCTGAATAATACAAATTTCTCTGCCCGATTTTCCATACTCATTTGCAAACACAAATATTGTTTCCAAAATGAAAATTTCTGAATTGTGATAATTTAGTTGATAGTTTTTGCAAATGTCGCTGTATTGACGAATGAAATGTACAAAAGAAAAGTAAGCAGTTGTGGAGGAATTTGCAATAATTTTGGGGGATGACAAATGTCATGACGTAAAAAGTAAAGGTAGGAATTTCAAGATGAGAAAGAAAGAAAGACATAGTAGCTATCTCACTTTCTCTAGAGAAAGTGAAGGAAAAAAGGAATGGAATGGAAGTGAGTTAGTGTAGGCCGGTTTCATGCTCGCTATACATAAGCAGTAGAAAATTGTGACTGAAAATGTGCTACACAATAGAAGAAATATAGAGTGCACACACACACATCCGCATCCATATATACACACGGCAGTTGTCTAGTACTTAGTTATTAGGTAGTGAGTAAATAGACGTTGCTGAAATTGCTTTAGAAAGTAAATTTTGCTACCCTTTAAATGACACCCGAGAGGGTCCGCATGAGGAAATGAAGAGAAAAGTACTCCGACATGCAACATATCCACGATATACGGACACCATTCACATACAGAAGTATGTACAACGCGTTATTATATTTAGTCGTTGTGTCTGTGTGTGTGTGTGCAAAGTAAAGTACAAAATGCCAAATATCCAAAGTGTATAATATACAGAATACATTGTGTGATTGTGAAAACTCGTGTCGATGTTGCTACTCTACTCCTCCAGCTTTTCTAGCTCTTCTAACCAACTCAAATGCAAAATGGCAATCCCCTAAATTGTCTCTTCACATACAACAATGTGTGTGTGTTTGTGTGTATCGTGTAAGCACACACGTGTCATCCTTTTACTGTAATCTACTTTATTGTATTAAAAAACTTACGGATTTAAATCCTTAATTATTTTATCCACTTCTCATTTCATCATCATCCTCCCCAGAAAATTTATTCTCACTCGGTGGTGAAAAATTGTGAAATTTTCGGAAATAAATCAGCAATTTTGCATCCTCTCTCTACTCTCAATGTTAATGTTGTTCAACGAGGCTTTTCTACATCAGAATGCTGAAATACATACAGATAGGTAAGCTTAAGAGAAACAATCTAAACTTCAATTCGGGTTGGAAATTGGGATGATACTGTTAAGATTTAAAAGTACAATTTACTCAGGATTTACAGTACATTTTTTTTGTCTTTGAGTGGAATAACTATTGTGGGGATGAGGAGAAACATGATGAGGATTCTGAGTGTAATTTCAAACCGGCAATTAATTTAATGAAACGAAATGGGGATGACGACGGGTGTGAATGTAATTGCAATATTTCTGTACATTTCGTGGCGCAATCTACACCTTACATTTAGTCTTTTTCCCCAAGTATATATCGTATGCTACAATTTCCAAACATTCTAATATTGATCTCTCTTACTGTAAGACGGCTTCTGGTGGGTAAAAATTGACAAATTTTTATATGGCTATAGTGAACTCGTGAACTTTCCTCGTTGTGAATTCCTCCATGCTCAACGTTTGAAAAATTGTGGGATTTGGAAAACTTTTCACGACAATGTATGTACATTCATAATAAATACCCTGTTGGTAGTTTTATTTTAGTTTATTATCATTTCATGGAATAATAATTGTAATTTAGATTTTGATTGGACTGGAAATGAAAATGAAAATGAGTTGGAGTCATTGTCACTGTAGTGGAGCGAGAGAGAGAGAGAGAGAGTGGAGAGTTCACATCAAGTATGGAGAGAAAGTAATCAAGACTTGATTAATTAGGAGAAAGCTATCAGTGTTTGTGGATTTATGTGTTCAACTGTGGCCCCGATAGATTTATAGAGTGAGACTGAGTGTATGTGTGTATATGTGTGTTCATTTGTGTGTTGGTACTTGCTATCATTACTACTTGGTGAGCTGAAGGAAGCGAGTTAGGAATGAAGTGGCAGTGGCAGCGGCAGTAACAGTAGCAGTGGCAATAATATACAATATATCATATCATGGAGGAGAATCGGAGCATGAAATGAACCAAGTTAGTTTGTGTCGCAGTGTCCAGTGGGAATCCATCCTGGGTAACTTGTTAGCTCTCTCTCTCTTTTCCATCTAGATGCATCTCTATTCATTGTAGTATTACGTATTTTCTATATTGTATTTCTCCTGGATTTCCTCTATAGAATTTTCAAGCAATAGAAATGACAACACACACGATTATACACATTGCCAGCCCAACACCAACGCCAACTGCCTACACGACTTTGTCCTTCACTCACAGATATACTTGTACATACTGATATTCACAATTTCATATCAAGTCGTCGTCGTGTAGTAGTAGTCTGTCCATATAATTAAATGTCATAATCTCTTTTCACTACAGTGAAAACTGTGCTGTGTAGTCTCTGTTTCTCTGTCAAGATGCGTTTGTATGGAGATGACTCTCTCTCAAATTCAGAAAGGACGACAAATAGACGAATGGAAAATGGACAAAAAGTAAAAGAGAATTATGTGAAGTCTTTATCCGAACAGGAAATAGAAGATTGGAGATGATGGCGATGCTCTTTTGAGTTCCAGGTTTCTGTTGCAGTGTGCAATACAAATTTCGAATTTCGAATTTCGAATTTCAAATTGTACAGAGGGGGAGAAGGCTGGATTGAGCTAATTTGAAATGAAATTTGCACTTCATAAAAGATATAAGATATCTCTCATGGAGTTGGGTTTACAAGATAAGGCTCCATGACGTCTAATGGGAATAATCATTATTTAAACATCCACCCATCCACACCACACACTACACACTACTCTCTCCACCACCACACATCAGATATCTCAAAGTATTCTTCTCCTTCTTCCTACTTTACTTTATCCTTCTCTTCTCTTCATTCCCCGTGTAAAATACTCCTTACTCTTGCCTTGCATTTCTACTCTGATTCTAATAACGAAATAAAATTCCAAATACCAAATGGTCAAAAATATTTCAACTTCATATAATTTTGAAACCTCCCTTTTTCATGTTCCCCTTCAAATCGAAGCATAGCATGTAGAAATTTCTACATGTAGACTTTTAGTTCCGTCCATAATTCAAGTGGTGCTTATTTGTCATTTTCATTTGTCTCTTTCCCCCCTAAACTCTGGATCTTTGAACTTTTTTTTATGGGAGCATTTTTGTCATTGACTTTGGGTTGCCTTGGGTTAATCGCAATTCGTTATTCGTATAATTCCAAGTATAAAATATGTACAAAGGATGCAGGGAGAGAGAGAGAGAGAGAGGAGCTGTTTTTTGGGAGTCTCTCTAGTCTGGAGATGTGAATTGGAATTTGGAATTCGGAATTTAGAATTGGTAAGTAAAGTGTGCATAATCTATGAATATGTAATGGACTGCCGTTCCAAGAAGAAACGGAGGAGGAAAAATAAGCGCCTGGAGAAAATAGAAGAAATTCCCTCTCTTCTTCTTCTTGCTCTCCGGATCATGAACATGACGAGGAGAGACTCTTGAAAGAAAGAGAGAAGACATACAGTTTGGGGACGTTCGTTCTACTGTAACCAACAGTCAAAGCCGGAGAGAGGGAGAGAGAGGCAGAGAGAGTGAGAGAGGAAGAAGGCTGCAGTCTGTAGAGAAAGAAATAAGAAGGAGAGGAGCGACTTCATTTCCATTGCAAATTCGTGCGAGTCCTTCGTGAATTACAATGATTCTCATCGTCAATCCAAATCCACCCTCTATTAAAACGGCTTTTTAAAAATTTTACATAGTCTACACACTTGATTCTCAATGTTACTTGCTCGTGTACTGTAAGAGTGAGTGAACTCTCTCAACTCACGATAACATCATCCCTGTATTTTTCCTCTAGACATGTACATTTTATATACGCACATATACAACTACAAGCAGAAGACAGATATATCTGTATCTAATGGACAACTTTCACTTCCGCCCTTTCGCTTCCTCAAAACCACGACCAAAGGAGTGGGAGACGAAGAAGAAAAATAAACCACAGTGAAAAGAGTTTCTTGTACTATGTTGCACCACTGACTGTGGTGCAACAACCACAGTCAGTGAGTCTCGATGCTTTGAATTTCTTTATACAGAGTCAATACAGAGAAGAGAGTACTCAACTCCACTTAACTCCTATCAACAGCAACATCAACATGAACCACCAACCACGTTCTCTCCGCACATTAAATTCTAATGTCGAGCTTTCAACTTGCAACTCCCATTTTCTATATTTATACATACTATATACACACAACCCTTAGTTTTCTCAAGAAACCCCAAACACCAAACTCTAAATTTAACAGAAACTAGAAAAATGTCTGTGCACACATTTAGGCATAGTTTCTCTCGAGAAAATGATTAGAAACTGGTTTAAAATCCAATAAAATAGTCCTAGAAAAAACAAAATATACTGAGATAGAAAATTGAGTAGGTACGTAATTTACTTAATATAAGAATCATTTTTTACGATGGAGAAAGTGCAATACAAAGCGAAGAAACTTTGGGAGAGATTGGAGGGAGGACATTGAGGACAAAAAAGATCTGAATTATTTAAAAAGGGATTGTTGGACATTTGAAATTCGAATTTGGAATAGAAAGAGATACATCACCGTCAACTGGGTATGCACTGACAATGAGAAGAGGTGGAGTATGTACCTACAACCAGTTGGATTTTACATAACATCCCTTGCATTTATCATCCGTCCCCAAGGAACCAATCTTTTGACTGTCCTTCCATATCCATACAAATACAAATGTACACAAATAAACTTGAACACATTCACATGCAGGTCCACAAGCTTCAAACTAAAACAAAAGCAGCCATGTTTTTCCATAGTTTGTAGTGAACTTTCCCCTTTTCCTGCGTTTGTAGTTTGTACTCTAAAATTCATATAGCTAATTGGAGAAAAATATCACTGAACATTAAATATGTCTATCGTTATATTTACCATTAAATTCATGGAATGAATGCATTTTGGGGCAAGAAGAAATTTGTGTAAAAGGAAAGTACAAAAGAGTTTCCTCGTTCATGGCGTAGTTTTTGTTTTTTGGAAATCGGCAGTATAAATCTCAAGCTGATGTTCTTGAAGTTGATGGCGATGAGGATATATATAGAGGAAATGGGGAGTCTGGATATCCCCGTCACCCTCATACGGAGCCTATTAAGAAAACGGACAAAGTAGTGTGCATAATTCCGGGGAATTGACTATAGGGAAATTGCGATTAGAATAGAAATGACTCGACACTCGACGTCAAGATAATTAAGTCTTGGCTGGGTGGAGTTTCCTTCCACCAAATCGTCCATGCCCGCATACACACACACACACATCAGTTCGTAAGAATCTTTCCTCTTTTTCTTCCCTTCCTCATATTCTTTAAGAAAAGGAGACTCATTCCCATTTTTATAATATGACTTGATAATACTTAGTCCACATGTACACACAATGTAGTGAGAGGAGTTGAGTAAAAAACCCAGAGAAGATTTTCTTATGGGTGAATAAGCTATTAAATGTACCATAAAGTATAATTGACGAGAGAGTTCTTCTGGGTTCTCGGCTCGAGAGTTTCACTTTCCAGCAATCCATGTAGAAAATCCCAAACTAAAAAAAAATTCCAAATGGGAGAAAGCGCAAGAAATAAGAAGAAGAAGAAGGAAGAAAGTCAAAGTCAATCTCAATGCATGGCCAAGGGTAGTTTTTTTTCCCCGGGTTTTTGATTCTCTCTCTCTAGGCTCATCTTACATTTTACTTGTAGTTTACTCATTCGTATGTATACACTAAAGAAAAATCCATATACCCCACTGCACACTAACTACTGTGTAAACTATCAACGTCATTTTTATTAGGTATACATGTGTAAAGAATATAGAAAATAGAAAAGAAAGTTTCTACTTTCTTTTTTCTCCCCCTTCAAAACGTAAACGACCGAAAAATGGTGAAAAGTCCGTCAAATCCACCCCGGTAATTTTTGTATACGAAAAACTTTGTGCTTTTATTTTAGATTTTTTCAAGGGGCTTTTGAACCTCCCCAAAGTTTTCTAAAAATTTTGAAATCAGTCTGGAATTGGGGTGTAGAGAAAATGAGTGTAGACTAGTACATATAGAGTCAACTACGACTGGCATTTGGAAAGTTACAAGGTTATCGTTATAATGGGATGTAAAAGTGCGATGCGCTCGAGTTCGGATCAGGATGGGAATTAAACGTAGAGTTTTTTTATTTGGACCTTGGATTGTGTACGAGCCAGTAACTAGCTTGAGTAACTACATTGTAGCTACCGTATAGAATATAGAACTTGGAGAAAGTCAAGAAAGAAAGAGAAAAAATTGGTTGGCTTGTACTATTCTCGGATTCTTTTATGAAACTGTAGGAACTTGGAAGAAGATAGGGAAAAAGAAAGAAGGAAGGAAGGAAGGAGAAGAAGCTGAAAATTTCCCTGGATAAATCCATCCCCGGGGATGAAGACCAGGATTCTCGTTAGACACGAATATCCAATGAGTGAGAGTTGAGTGTGACTTGAAACAAAAAACGAGAAACCAAGCAAGATAGGGAAAGAAAGGGAAAGAGAGAAAGAAAAACGGGGCCAAGAAATAAAACGCAAAAAAAGAGAGAAAATAAACCTAGAGAAAAATGTTAACTCTTAACTCGACCTTTCAGACACAGTCAATACTTGGAGAAATTATACACGACAGTACGCACACAATAAATTTCTTGGAAAATACACTGTGCAAACAAATGTAGGGAAAAAATTTCAGTTTTCACATGAGTTCCTTCAATATCCCAAATACGACGTAACCAGCATGAAAACGACTAACTACCTCGACATTTTTAAAAAACATTTCGTTAGCCGGCACATAATAAAAATTGATAAAACCTGACGGGATTTGTAACCGCAAAGAATCCAAAAAAAACGACAGATTCTTCGTTTCATTTTCTTCTACATTTCCAAGTTTGAAATGACAAATGCTCAAAGTTGACATTTTTACCAAGAAAATCATGACGAAAATGACGAGGTTTTTTCTTGGACTGTATGAGAATGAGCAAGATTTTAAAAGTGGAGAAAGAGACGGGAGATGACTTGAGGGGAAATGAAGACAGAAGGAGACCAAGGAAGAAGACAGACAGAGCTTCCGTTGCCATTGGACTCATCCTCAAAGCTGGAACTGGAGAGATAGGAGAGAGTGATATGGCAGTAGTTATATAATTTGGATGATCCCCAGAGTATTTTAATCAAGTGTCTTCTTAGCTCTCTAAACACATTCTTAATTTCGTCTCCCCGTCCTCATGCATTTATTCATCTCTTTTCTTAAATTAGTCATTCTAGTCATCACAGTATACACACCCTCATTCTCATCCTCATCTTCATCCTCAGTTCATGAAAACTATCAACTTCTCATCCCTCTCACAATTCGTCGTGTTCTTGTCGACTCCTCTCCCATCATCCCTACTCTTTTCATTTCAAATTAAGTATCAAGTAGGTATATATACTTTTCATGTCAAAAATCTAAATAAAACTATAAATTTTGAGCTCGAGAAATCCTCAAACTAATTTATTTACTCAACCCTTGAAATTTTGCTAAAATAAAAATGTATAGTACTTTAATTTGCCCTTCAAAAATCTCTGGTTACACCGCAATAATAATTTGTGATAGGAATAGCCAATTTTAAAATGATAATTATGATGATTTTGATAGATTTGATGCATGAAATATGACGAGTGTAAGAGAAGAGGAAGAGTTGCCATATTATTCTGTGTATGGTTTGGTTTGTCGTATATTCTGAGGTGAATTAGTGTAAGTGGCTGGGATGAGATAATCTGTAGATCAAAGATAAGAGATAAAAGGGTGATGAAACTTGAGATAGTCGTCGAAGACTCCAACTGGAAACACTCATGTGGGTTTCCGATTTCCTTTTTTCCCTTTTTGCCCCATCACTATACAGAGTTTCCCTTTCCCCCCTCTCACTCTCTCTCTCTCTCTCGCTCCCTCACTCTCTCTCCACAATAAAATTTTATCCTATTTCTAAACTTATTAGTCAGTTTTTCGTCTTCCTCCTCCTGATCCTGTTACTTTCCCTATTTAAGGGCTCACACTAATTCTTTTCCCGTATCTGTCTTTCAATTTCAGCATCATCCTCATTGCATCATCATCCACCATCAATTCTCTTTACACATTTTACCACATTTCTCGTTCCCCATCCTTCCACGTCCAAAACATTCAAAATGCGATCGTTTTTGGAACTTGAACAAAAAAAACATTTGAATTTATATTAAATTTACTCAGAAATGGGGTTTGCAAATTATTGGCATGAATTTAACATCCTTATTGTTTGGTTTTCCTATGATTTGTCAACCCTCAGGAAGTTAAAAAAAAATTGAGTTTTTACAGTCATATTTCATGAGAATTTGCTGATTTTGTTTCAGATTCGAATAATTCAGAAAGGATTCTCGATTCAGAGGACAGAGATGAGTTGATGGAAAGAAGAATTGGAGAGAGAGAAAGAGAGAGAGAGAGAGGAAAAAGTTTGATAACTGGGTAATAAATATATGAGTGGAGCCATTATCGACTATCGACTTGCTCTCGTCCCAAGAGAAACACACACGAGAGAGATTATCGCTCGACAATCTTTATTTCAACCTTCAACTCGTCTACAGTGTACAATAACATGAGCAAAAATCCATTATGAACTACATGGAAAGGCTATAGAGATAGACTCACTTATTATTTTTATTATGCGTCATTTCAATCTGTATCATTTTCTGTCTCTTGTCTCTCCATTCGAAATATTCCATTCACTGTATACTGTAGACACAACAGTCCATGGATTTACTATACAGTATAATATGAATTAGGAATATTTTCTTTTCTTTTTCCATTTGATCCAAAATTTGGATTCTTTCTCTTTCTCTCTCTCTCTGTCTGATTCCGTTCAGAATCCGAATTCATATCCAGAGATTGAGATCAGAAATCTGATTTATGAGCTCCCTCGTGACCATCCCATCTCAACTCCCAACTAAAACTCTCGTAAGCTCGCCCTCCTTGTTTTATCTGCTCACTTCATTTTATACAATACATATTTGTGTATAAAAGTAAGTAAAAAATGTTTTGCTTTGTATGTACTCTTTCTGTGGCTACTGGTATTTCTGCTACCACCAATAATATGAGCAAAACCAAAACTTTAAATTGCTCAATTGACGTAATTCATAAGGATTGACGACATTAAACTATTTTAAAGGAAGGAAAACATTCAAAACACGAGATACTGAATTTAGTATGCATTGTCAAAATATTTATGACTTTGTAAGTTGGGAAAAGGAAATCATCGTTGAAAATGTACATGCGAAACTTTATAATATATACTGAAAAAATCCCAGGTAGTCATAAAAATATGAAGAGATGTTTTAGTTGCTCTATTTGGGAAAGCTCGTTGTAAGTAAATCTTAATAATGTGACGAGGTAAGCTAATGATGACGACCGAAACTCGCCCGTTCAAAAATAAAGCCTCGGAAACGATCGGAATGCGTACTTGATCGGAACATTTCCAGAAAAACGATCGCATTCTATCGTCTCCTATCGTTTGCTAAACGATGGTCGAGAATCCGACGGATTTTTGAGCATTGGAAATTTCCAAATTTCAATTATTTAATTACTGTCGTATTGAAAATGAAATGTGGACAATAT
>JAIUND010004808.1:0-10945 GCA_034699125.1 Gisinianus flammeolus
CCAGAGCAGGTCAAACCCGGTCAAACGAAATTAAGGAAAATAATTATAGTTCGTTTTTGAACTTAACAGACGATATGTATAATGTGTACATGCCAAAACTTAGCAAGCGGCAAAGAACTTGTAATAAGCGCGAGAATTGTATTGTAAATGGTAATTGAGAGAGAGAGAGAGAGAGAGACAGAGAGAGCGGTGTGTGTGTGTGGGAATTGGAGTTGACTCTTGTTATTGTCTTTTCTTATGATTCTTGTATATATATACTTGTCTTACATGGGCTCTTCTTCTTGTTACTTCACGCGTGTGGCCAAAACAAACAAGACAAACAAGAAGCAGTTAACAAGAAATTGAAAAAGAGAGGATCGATCGTTCACTGTCAACTTACGCAACTTGTACTTGTTTGTATGCATATTTTTTGTATAGGGTATTTATTTGTGCATAATCCGCACACAGTCCACTTTTGCACATAATGAAGAAAGACGACAGAGTTGAGGTATGTAACTTGTTTTGTCTTGTGTTTTGTGATGGGATGGAATGGAATGGGATCATGTACTATATGTATATCATCTGTATCAGGTGTGTGTGTGTGCCAACGCAATGTAATGTGCTCAAGTGAAAGGAATCAACATCTGCTTTTTCATGTACAATCATTGAATGTAAGTACAATGTAATTGCGTATAGGTACATGTACATTGACAGAATAACATGTGCTCTGTGTAACTCACATTTGTGTGCATTCAACATAATTATTCATTCATTTTATTTTATTATAAGTAATTGCTCTATCATTTACCAGTTTTGTGGCTCTGATTCTGAGAATGCAAGTTCAACTGAACGCAACGCAACAACGCAACAACAACGCAACGCACCTCCAATCTTTTCAAATTTCAAACTTCCACACATGCAATTTACACACATTGAAATTGAATTTGCAATGGCAATGGCAATGTCAATTTTGGCTGCCTCTTTTTAAAGTCACACGACTAACGTATACGTTTCAGTTTCACCATCCCCCCATCATTTTACCATTTCACACTTCTGATTCTTCTTATAATATTACTACTTACTATCTGTATATATGATTTCAAATCCTCAATCAACTCCCAAAAGACAACCCAATATTGTTTCATCTCTCAACTGCATTTTGAGTTCAGTCAAGAGTTGGCAGTGAGATAAAGCTCATCTCTCTCCAGCACACAAACACACACAGACTAAAATCCAAATATAAATCCAACTCACTTCGTCACAGTTCTCTTGACGCTATATATCATTTGTCACCTGCTCAAAAGAAGGAAGACAGAATGCCGAACCGTCGGAGCTCCCTCAGGATTTTCCTTATCCTCTTTGGCACGGGATTTTTCCTTTGCACTTTGGCCTCGGATTTGAACTTGATATTGAAAGAATCCCAAGAAACATTGAACATCGCTCTCCTCCCCTCAACATCAATACTATTACATTCAAACTCTACAGGAACAACAACAACAAGGAATATCAACCCGAATTTTTCGTACGAGACTTTTCCCTCCACTCAATCAAACGAAACAGGAACAGCCGTGCCCAAAAGAAGGAAAAGGCAGGCAGGGAGTGGGGCAAAAGGAGGTTATTCAGCAGACCAGGAAATGACGTCGGGTCAAGCGAATACGGTCAAGGCAGCTTCTGGGTCGGAAGCCTTTGGAGGACGACGGAGGAAACGAGCCCTGGAAGTCACGTTCCGAAACCCCATTTCCTTCCGATTCCGTCGTCCAAGGCTCAATCTCCCACGGCCAAAGCTTCCATCAAGGCCGGGATTCCTCGTCACGAGGACAGCCCAGAGATTCTCCCGACTCAATTTGAACACGAGGGCGTTCCAGGCACTCAAGCAGTCGCCTCTCATTCAGAGGGATCCGGTTTTAAGGGAGCGAATCCTTGTTGCACGGGATCCAGCGGGGATTACCTGTGAAGAACTTTGCTCGCCATCTCGAACACGATTTGGACTCATTGGATTCTGCACGCCGGACTATTGTCGGTGTGATGAGAGGAAATCCGAGTACTGGGAGGAGAAATGTGGGGAGGATCGGATTTTTGACCCCGTCACGTTCACCTGTACGGACCCAAGGGAGAGTGAACTCTGTTCGGATGAGAGACCAAGGATACCTAGACGGCCACTCCGACATGGCCATTACAAACCTGCGTCCTCACCGTCGAAAGCCATTAGGCATTGGCCATCATCATCATCATCCTCATCCTCCTCTTTGTATTCCGAGTATCAGAGTGACCGTGATTCGTCGCCTTGGGAAATTCAATCCCGCCCCCTTCACGGCAGCTACAGTCACATCTCAAGCAATAGTCCAAGTGAATGGGATCCGGACACATTTTCTAGTTCCAGTTCTGGCTCCTCGCTGTACTCACAATACTCGTAATTGTGACGAGTATATATACTTTTAATTTATAAGGGACGTTCAAGTCCTTATAAGGAAATCTTCAGGCCAGTCCTCGAATTATGCGTATTAGAATTTTCAAAGGTCAATCAAATACAAATATTTGTGAGTTTTGTGATTTTTGCATATGTTAATCATAAAAAGTTTTGACATGAATGAATGAAATTTGTGAATAAATCGAGTTTTTTTTCCAAGTATTATAGTTATTTTGATATTTTGAGTTGAGTTTAATGTCCCCGCATTTTTTTTTTGTATTTAAATACAAACGTTACCAAAATTGACCAACCGACACGACGGTCGTTATGTCCTAAATTTTAATTTTATCACTTCAAGCAAACTTTGAAATTAATGTGTGCAAGTTCAAAATGAACTTTAATTACTGTTCATATTTTAATTGGAATGGTCATATCCTTGTGAGTTTGTTTAATTTTGGGGAATTTTAACTTTTCTGTTATATATTAACAAGTGAAGTACTCGTGGAAATTAATTGATTTTATAATTACATTCATTAAATAAAAATTATATAAATTTATGCGGTTTCTGTGAACAGTATCCCGTCCAAAGACCGAAACCAAAAAACCGAAAGCAAAAAGACCGAAAACCAAAAGACCGAAGACACACATGTGAAACAACTTTCGTGCTGATTTTTTACAGTCGATGCCACTTACCTATTTTGATAGAAAAAATGTAGCGCGACAGGGTTTGTATATATAGTTAAAAATGGGAAGCTAATTTTGAATCATTGGCATATCGTGAGAATATGACAGAGCCATGTCTGTGTACATAATTATATGCGGTTAGTTTTATATTGAAACTAAGCGAGGTAATTATGTATGTATACACGCGTCGACTCAGTACTATATATGTCAGCTAAATTTCATGTACATAAGAAATTGTTGACATCGTGTTTGTTTATCCTTTTAGCTGTTGCTGCTGTCGACTGTTTTGGGGTATGTAAATTTTAATGGGTGTAAAATCCGGGCTCTATTTTTATCTGTACAGTAAAAATAAAATAAAAATCATAAACTGTTTATTGATTCATGATTTTCCAAGTTTGTCTAGCCCACACACGTTATACTTATCTTTACTTTTACTGACAGAAACTCGGAAAGTTCCCAGTGGGAACGTTAAAGGAAATATTGCGGAGCAATGTACATATTTTGTGCACACAATTATCAGACCACATCAGTGTGCGAGTGGGAGAAAGATATATATATATATAGAGAGGGACACAGAAAGTCAAATACAACAGAATACAATTGAAACGCCAACTCGACAGCGCATATTTTCTAGACATTAATAATGCTGTGGAATTATAATTTAAAATCCACAATTTGCAATACATATATACCGTGTGTTGTTTTCTTCTCGCCTGTGTGATGGTCTACAGGCGAGAAGAAAAACAACACACGGATATACACTTCACACTTATATACATGAAAGTTAAATTCGCGGAAGTTCTCCTTGGAAAATTCTCCACCGCGCGGAAACCGTCAGTTTGAAAAAATATGTGCGAGCAAAATTAAAATTGAAAAGTTTGGAATTATGGATAATTAAATTAAATTAAATTCGGAGCCTGTTAGCTTGTATTTGTGGTAAGTTCAAAGTTCATTTTATATTAGTTCATTGCTGTCTAATTTCAGTTTAAACTTGAAAACACAGTAATAAGATCACAAAATAATATTTTGTAACTATACAAACTATATATAACAGACTGCGGATTACAGATTATAAATTATATAAATTGTAAATTGCCAATATAAGTTCTCCGTCATAATGACATGTAGTCTTATGTTATATAATTGCGTATTTAATATTCTATACAGTCGGACTTTATATATAGTACTTGTTTTGTCACCGTTGACATTTGACCTTAGAGAATGGCTTCAAATTCAAATACAACATTCGGCTTGACTCAGGTAAAATCGTATATATTGTATATATATACATGAAAAAGTATATTATTGGATTTCAAAAGATTTTCAACGTGTGACTATATATACAGTTGAATTTCATTTTTTGTCGTTTGTATGTATATTACATTATATATATATATATAGATTGGGAAGACCAAAATGGATTTTTGTTGGATTCTCAAAGATTTTCCAACACTTTTGGACAAGGAAGAAATTCTATCGCCGGTCATTACGGGAGATCACGGGCGGAAATGGTGTGAAAATATTCATTTACAAATGTATCTATATATGTATATTGTATATCTAGAGTATCAAAAATTCAAATTATAAACCTCATAATTTTTCCTTCTTTGATTTTAACCATATTCACGATAATTTTGAATTTCCATTAGATATATATGTATCAATAATTCTGTATATATATAGGCAACTCGAGATCAAGGTGAACCGTGCAAATGTGGATACGAACGAGGCAAAATTTGTAGGTCTTTTTCTTCATCTGACTACACCATTAAAGAATCCCATCAAACTGAACTGTAAACTCAGTTTTATCAACTCGAATGAATGTCTCCAGAACGCGAAAGGTATATATAGAATTGAAAACACAAATATAGCATATACAAAACTATACACGTTAATATAAACGATTAATATATTGACATTTTACTTATTGCATCATGAACGCGCCCAAATCCTGTTCGGATCTGCTCATCTGTGTGTATATTTATATATATTATATACATATAGAATTTACTCATCAATTTGACACAAAGGGGAATTGGGGGTTCCCTAACTTTATTCTTAAATCCCAAGTTTTGGATCCGGTCAAAGGATTTTTAGTGAATGAGAGCTCTTTACGGATTCACTGCCAAATCTCTGTGGCCGCCAGCAGGGAAGTCGTCAAAATATCTGAGATGATGGATTAGGAACTTTCAATGCCGGGTTTCAAGTCTCTCAGTCAACACATGAAGTCTCTCTTGGGCGACGAAACATTTTCGGATGTCGCCATAAAAACAAAAACCAAATCCTTTCCAGCAAACAAAAGTATCCTTTCGGGTGAGCAGAATTCTTATTATGTATGCGTTATTCATTTTCACATGTCCATGGATTTATATTATAGAAGTTATTAATTATTGTCAATACCGGGATGTTTTTCATTTCTTTTGCTGTGTGCTTACAGTTCAAAGTCCCGTTTTCAAGGCCATGTTTGAGTCTGCAATGCTCGAGTCCAATCAAAATATCGTTCGGATTGAGGATTTCCCTGATGAAGTTGTGAGTGGGATGTTGGAATTTCTGTACACTGGGCAAGCCAATTCTCTACAAGAAAACGCAGTGGATTTGTTCCGAATTGGAGAAAAGTACGGATTGTTCGCCTTGAAAGGAATATGCGAGAAAATCATCGAGAGCAATTTGAGTGTGGTAAATGCAGCGGAGATTCTCGTCCTGGCTCATCTTCACAGTTCAATCACTCTCAAACAAACAGTCATCTCGTTCATCCATCGGTATTTATGGAAATTACTTTTGTTCTTCAGAGACTTTAATTATTCGTTCATTAAATATGTAGGATTGCGTGTGTTTATTTTTATTATGAAAAATTCTAATGAATTTTAATTATGGATTGTCCTTCTTGTGGTTGTTTTTGTAGATTCAGGAAAGATGTCAAGACGGAGACCTTCAAAAAAGTGATGCTGTCGAATCCAACTTTGATTAGCGAACTCTACATATCCCTCGAATAAAAAAATCCTGCACTCTCTTAATTTTACTTATCTCCCTTATGAATTTCAATATTATATTTTCATTTTTACTGATGTAATTGTCATTTCAGAAATATTCATTCCATTGGAAAGAGAATTTTCTGGAAAATAAATAAATAATATCGAGCCTTGAAATTTGCAAATATATATGCTCATTAAACTCTGTTAAATTATTTCCTTTTCTATGTATACTCATTGTCAGTATACCATACTGTCTGATTAAAAAAAGTAGAACCCTCCAAGGACAGATTTGGGAATCCTTGCCCATTTAAAATGCAACGACGTATTTGCGAAGGAAGTGAAAAGGAAGTATTAGAAGTGATATAGGGACGTGATCGGGAAACTATATATAAATAGGGCATGAGAGCGAAAAATGGAGAAAGAAGGACTTGTGATGCGTCAAACATCCGCAAAAAACCATACCATTTGCAGATTAAATTGATGAAAATGAAGTGAAAAGGGGGAATTTCAAGAATTTCATTGTCAATTGAGCTCAATAAACGTAATTAAATTGCAGTCCCTAATATCAACCAGTCAATCAGCCTGACAACAGGAGTGGCCAAAAACCGACTTGAAGTCAGTTCAATTCAGTCCGATTCCAAATCCAAACAGGGAGGGGTCAGCCAGAAGTGAGAAGAGGGGGAGGAGAGGGTCCAAAATCACCAAAAAAGTGATGAGCTCATTTCTGGATGATCCCTTATACTTACATTATAGGAGCATATTGAGAGAGTGAGAAATATATAGGATTTGCTGTACAGAATTAAATATATACAGATGGATTGTGGGATTGAATCCCAATCGCTTTCTACCATGCATATATATAGATTCCCTTTGCTTTGCATTATTCTCCCATTTTATTGATCATCGACTCTAGTCATTTATTGGATCATTAAAATCAATCAAATGAATAATCGAGCTCTTGTCCAATCTCAAATACATGAACGAAAGATGACGGTTTTCCTTTTGTCATTGGCACAATCCATTTCCATCAATCACGACTGTGGAATTCTCTCCTTCAGCCACTTTTGCCTCGGCCGCGCGGCCGTCACAAATCAGCGGATTCCACATTCCATTTCCATCAACACTTCGTTTTCAGGATCCACATTGAGAAAACTCTGGAATTTCTCAGTATAGGCGAATTCACCAGTTGATTTTGACGCAAACTCAACATGACGAAACGGTATACACAAACAAATGTGACTCGACCGACAATTGTAAAGTTTTCTTTCGTCGTCCTTTTCCATCCGTTTAGATTTCTCCACTTGACCATTCAACATATTGCCAAAAATATATGCATGAAAAACCATAAGGAATATGAAATTATTGCAAGCTAGCTTATTCACGTCATTTAATTTTGACAGACAAAAATTATTATGCTCATTGAAATTGCTGCTGTGTGGTTCTGTTGCTGTTGTTGAGCCCGAAAATGGCACACAGTTCTGTTTTGATGCGAATCCACACTGACTCTCAAAAACTCTGCTCACCAGTTTCTCCACTCAGAATTCAGATACTGTAACTACGAACTTAGCCGCAATTAATTGACGCACGTTATCAAAACCACAGGAAAATTTATACTCTCTGTTCATTTTATTGAAAGGAATTAAAGAAGGAAAAACATAAATAATCAATGATAATTATAAACCTTTGAATTGAGGAAAATACCAACGTAAATATATAGATAAAAATGATAAATACGTACAACAGAAAACCAGGCAAAAAATTGAAATAAAAAATTAAAACTCGGAGAATTTCCATGGATTTGCATGTAAATGATATAATTAATATAGTGATAATTAAAAGCTACACCCATTTTCAGACACAAACAATGATTTAAAAGTTTATAAGATAATAATAATATTATTATAAAAGGGTTTAATTGGAATTATGACGAATGACAAAATGATTTCAATGAAACCCATTAAATTTAAACGATAAGAAAACAAAAACCAAAGAAAGGTCAAATCTTGAACTAGCGAATAATTGTGACATTTGATAGTTGTGCCAAATCCGAGCCCTTCAAACGATCCTTCAAATCTAGAATACAAAAGACCGACAAGAAAATAGCAAGTGACGAATGTTTTTGAATTATTTCACGATGATGTTTTGGAAATAATTAAAATGAAAATTCTCACTACCTCTTTTTCCAATCACATACAGCAATAAATCAGGTGCCATTTTCAGAGCAATCTCCCCGAGAACAGACAAAAACGTCGGCTCCAAAATGACGTCATCTCCAATGTCGATGAACAAATTCAATTCCTCCAAACCTGAAGATTAAAAAAACGAGTAAAATAAATAAAAATATTGAATTAGTCTTGATTTGGGAAGTTCAATTCAATTGAATGTAATTATATATAGAGAAAACCGACATGGAATATCCAAAATGGAAGAAGTCGAACGCTCAATATTCTCCAGATTTCTCATTCCCATTGGAGATTCTCTGAACATTTCCAACGTGTCCAAAGAGAATCCGGTGAGACACGACTCCAAATTATGAAAGAAAGTCAGATTTTCACATTTGATGGAAAGGTGGAGGTGCCTCAACTTGTTGCAGTATTTCCACACCGACTGGAAATTCTCTGGAGCCATGACGTGTTTATTATCAAAACAGAACGCGATGGTCTCGACATTTGGGAAATTTTCAAATACTTTCCGTAACGTGTACGGCGAGGAGCAGCAGAGAACTCTGAGAACTTTCACAGACTCCGAAATTCCAACAGAGTCAAAAATCCCGTTCAGAAAATCCAAATCAACAACCGGAGCAGCCGGAAAGTTTACTAGATTCCTATCGGTGAGGATGAAGTTTACTTCGATCAAATTGGGGAAACTTGAAGAAAACTGAAACTGACGAGGGAACGAAAAAGGTTGCTCAACATCCACCACGTCATAGGTGAGAGCAAATATTTTTAGTTGAGGCATCTCGGGGAATTGAAGACGATGAGAGAATATGCCATTGACGGCCAGGTCGAGCTCTGTCAGAGTGTGACGATTCTTAAGGAGGAGCAAATTCACAAGTCCAGCCACACGCTCACATTCTTCCGCCGTCGTCTCCATGAAGACTAGCATTTCAATCTCCATTTTCAAGAGCTGGACATTTGTTTGAGCAAACTCCTCCAAGAGTTTGATTCCCGTCATATTCTCTGCATCGACTGTTAAGGTTTGAATTGTGAGAGGTTTCGCAGCTCGATTTTGGCCACTCAACGTCTGGATACAAATTTTAACAAGGTTTTCGCTAGAAGACACTGGAGTTTTGAGAACTTCTAAATTGGTACAATTTTGAAGGAGTTGAGTCAGCGTGGGAACGTCGTTGATCTCCACTTTGAGGGTTTTGACTTGATCTGCTCGAGAGGAGCTGGAATGGCCAAGGTTAAGAGTCTCCACATCTCGAGCGTCATAAATTGCCGCATTTTCAATTTTGACAGGATCAAAAGCATCCGGGATTTTGATTTTGACTTCATTTCCATGTTCAATCGGCACATAGAAATTCGGGGGGACTCGAACAAATGAGTTTCTCACGACTGCTTTTGTGGCCTCATCACACCACATTTTGTTCACAATCTGAGCGGACATGAGAGTTTTCACATCCAACCAGCGAAAAATTAAAGGAAGAATCTTCCCATATATAGATCAACAATTATTGGGAAATTTTAATAAAGCTTGAATTTTAATTATGATCATTCCATTTAAGGATTAAATCCTGTATAAAATCAAAAATCTAAATGAAACGGATTGAATTGACTCACATCGACCATCTCCAGAGGATTCGACATCTCCGCTCCGTCTTCTTCTCCTCCTTCAACTTCCGGTTCAATTGCCATCGCATTCGGATCCTCAATATCCAATAATAAATTTTATTTTTAATTTAACTGCAATTGCCAAAAATTTAATTATTTCAAGAAATCACTTTGATTTTCTGACTTGGTGTGATTCGTCGATCGTCTTTCGTGTGGAAACATTTTCCTCGTCATTTCCCTTCCGCTTGGATTTCTCCGATTGACCTTTTGACGTCCCGGCAAAATTCTGAATGAGAAAACATCAATGTCAGAAATATGTGGATTACAATTGTAATGGCTGTCTTCAGCTTCAGCTGACTCACAAATCCTTTTCCTTTCCTCAACACAAACGACCATCATTATTCAATGTATGTCTATAAAACATTACACAAGGATTTTAAATACAAAAAACAAAATGTATATTAATAATAAATGATTATGTATCGGATTTTGAAAAAGTTACTTGATGGGATTGGTCGTCCATTGTGGAACTGTTAATATCTGTATAATAAAGTTGTGGCTGATTTGTTGGTGCGTTTAATTCCGAATCGGCACAAATCGCAAAGGAAAATCACAAGCAAATGCAAATGATTCAATTTGTTTAATTTATCGATATACTGTTGATGAGAATGAGGATGTAAATAAATTGTGGTGAACTGTGATGGAAAATGGGATTTTGTATGTTTTCACACATTCAAAATTGAGAGTATATATGTGGTGGGACATGAGAAAGTCGGGACATAAGGAAAGGATTTGGTCATGCCCCGGGTCATGGGAGTCATTCGCCATGTCCCGGGACATGAGAGCGGGTCATGAGAGGACATATATCCCTCCCATTGCTCATTCCACTATACGCATATAGCATCAAATGCGGACTATAGAAAATCCCTTCTTCCCATACCTTTCCTATATTATATCCACACTCACACTCAATTCATTTTTCGATACATATAACCGCACCGTACCAAGTCTTCAAGAACTCACACTTGAGCCGTGTGTATTACATATTTACATATATATAATGGCGGTTTTTTTAAACTCTCCAGTTTTCATTACATTTCAGATGCAAAAGCATTTGAAAGTGCACAAGT
>JAIUND010004809.1:0-10942 GCA_034699125.1 Gisinianus flammeolus
ATTTCTCAGGGATGTGATATCGGAGAGAGATAAACTCGAAAACGTCTCGAGATAATAGAAGGAACTTTAATGCGAATGTGATTTCAGGACCATGGAATACAAAGGAAGACCAGGGCAGGTTGTTGAAAAGTGGTCCTAATATCTTGTACAACCCTCTGTATTTTGTAGTTTTACACAAAATTGAAATGTCAGAGTTTGAAATTCAGACTACCTACTGAAAAAAGTGTATCATATTTTATATATCTTTGAAACCTTCCTCCTTTTATCATTCTTATGTTTCTTGTACATACTTCATATATGAAGAAATTCGAAGACCGTAAATGTACAAGTAATTGAAGTAATAATGCAATAATTGTGTATAATGAGTAAGGCAATAGTTTAATGCAAGTGTTAATGGGATGAGTGGAATGCGATCATCGTCGCCTCTTCCACAACTTCACCACACACAAAAAAAGCCAGCCAACTCATCACACAGACGCACGCATACACATACACGCACTTCACTCTGTGAACAACATGAACGAGATCAGTATTTATTTATTTATTTATTTCTTCTGCCCAACTACATCGACATATGTACAGTCTCACGATCCCATGTGTTTAATCTACTCAAATATACTACACCCGAGAGTAACAGTATTAAAACTATTAACCATCAAACAATGTAAGGAGAATGTAGATTCAAGTGCTCTTGTTGGTAAATAAAAACAAATTCAAACCATATACATACACGTAGTGACACATACCTATAAACGATTAATATGAGTACCTATATACATGTAGATATGATATATATGTACTTGTAAAAGAACAACTTATGTATGAAGCGTGAATGAGTGTGCAAAGTTCGAGTGGCACGAAATCAAGAGGTGCTCTCTTCTTGAAATTGAAAGATATAGAGAGAGAGAGAAAGAGAGAGACGTATTTTCACTTTCGATGAAGACCTTTTGCTTGACCTTAGTGTAACTTACACACACTACTTTTCTTTGGCAAACGCATAAGACACATAAGTACAAAACAGTCCATTGCATCGCATTGCACGAAGTTCAATTTAGCTGGAGGGCTTTCATCGTTAGTGTAACCGTATTTGAGCCACCACGACTATACAATACGGAGACAGCAAACGGATCTGCATATATGTATGCACTATGCACATAATACATTTCATTTAATATACGAAGCTCCTGAGACACTCAATCGATAGAATACGGTTACGGTTATCAGTTATCAGACGCCTGCTTGACAATTCAAATAAAAATGTGAAAGAGCAAGTCCATACATATTATATACACATGTAGAAGGAAACCAGATGAGCTCTTGATTCTACTATATAACGATAAGCCATACATACGGTTGTTGCCTGTTGGTCATTACCATTACTTATTCATTTACCTGTGACAAATAATTACATGCACATTAGCATACGCACTCCGAGTATGACAGACATGACGAATGAAGGGTAGAATAACATATTCGTAAAAAAAACGAAAAGGCTCTAGAAGTCTTTAGTTCAATTATTACATACCTATTGCATCAGATCGTCAAAAATAATAAACTAACTTGGAGTTAGTTAAGTATAAGAATTTTGTTTTAAAATTTATTTTTCAAGTTTGAACGTGCACAGCTTTGCATTTGAATTGCCAGTTGTGAGAAATAACAAAGTATTTGGCATCGGACAATCTGCTGCAGAAGCTTATAAGTATTTAAATTTGAAGATGTATACACTTTTTATTTTCGGGAAAAATATGGCGTTCTTAACCTGTGAGTGCGAGTAATAACTACGAATGTTTGTAGAAAATTTGAAATTACTCGACAATCAACCTTCCTTGAAATGTAAAACGGAGTGTCATTGGGAATTTTGAGTCCAACTATTTAAAAGGTCACAAAATTGAAATGCTGCAACTCTTCAATGATTTCAACAACCGTTATTTTAATCTATTGGACGCAACAGGAATGTCTAAAAACAATCAAGTCCACTCACACATCGGCAAAGCTGAAAACGAAATTCTGCAAAACAAAAGTCGATAAAAGAACGTCTCAAAGAGCAAAAAATAGTTAGGAAATGTAAGCCATGGTTATTTTGTGTGCAAGAATGTATGTTGAATGTATACGTTTCCTTCAAAGTCCTTATGCAGTACACCTGAATCCTGAATCTGAATGAGTGAAATTAAAATCTAACCGCAAGTAAAGTGGCTACCTCCTTATCGTCTATGTATAAAATAGTCCACGCCATTTTCATACTTACATATACCCACACAAATTTTTACTACAAAATAACAACAAAAAAAATAAAAGTAGCTTTGGCAATGTTGAGGGTAATTTACAAATGTATCTACTCATGCATCACTGAAACTTTTTTGAGTTTTGGGAATTGATTTTTAAAAAAAACAATGCGAGTCACCACGAAGAGATAAAAACAAAAATTCTATAATATGTAAATACAATTTTTTTCTCCGTTGTTTTCTATATACGTTGTCACTTTTTTAACTGTATATAAGAGATTGGTGTTAAGCGTACAATTAACGATAAGTATTATGTTCTATTTTCCTTAGTCATAATAACAGTGTAATAATAATAATAATCGTAATATATAGTAAGTCGAGGAGCATATTGAATGAAATAATCAACCATGCCAATGATGCATCATGAAGCCACACGTTAAAGAAATTCAAGACTCAAGACTCAATACATTGAACAATACTACAGAAACCTTGCCGATATCCCAGCTGGCCCTACATACCGAATCCATGTGCGATTGCTGATTATTATCATTTTCTACACAAATTTCGACAAAAGGATTTGGTAACAAAACACACACCATCCAAAATGTATACGGCTTGAATTTTTCTTTGCCTCTTTGTCTTTACAAATATGATAGATAATGTTAGAGTAGTGGCCGATAATAATAATAATAATAATAATGATATTATTATTATTGATAATAGACTATCTGTAGAGGTATTTTACATGCTAATGACTATATACACATGGAATCGCCAAAAAAAAATTCCGAAAAAAAGAGTAAATTAAAACCTTAACAATGTGTGGTCTGTGAAAATCGTGAGATTTCACTTTTCCTCTTGTATAAAGGTTGAAAATAATGTAATTTATACGCACATTTTATAACTCGAGTCTTTTCCTAACCGTGTTTCATGTCTTTATAAAACTTGACGCTTGCATTTTTTTTCTCTATTTACCTTATTTGCCCATGTATTTTATCTGAAACATCTTCTTCTCACATCTTCCTCTTTATCTTCATCAACACAACCAAAAATCACAAGCAAGCTCCGCTTTTACATCTCTCCTCTCTCTCACTCTCTCTCACTCTCTCTATGAAAGATAAAATATGACTAACTGCGACTACATAATGATTGTCGCTCTGGCTTTTACGTGAAATGAAGCAAAAATTAATAACAACAATAAATAAAGAAGACATATAATAGAAAGGTAAATGTGCTACTTGGATAAATTCTGTTTGTATCCGCACTTGAGAACCAAGTTTCAAGTATGCATCCAACATTTTTACATTTATTTACAAATTATAAATACGATTTGCCACTGGCTTGATATCAAATACTTAATTCAACGTGTCTAAAAACAATTACTAGACACATGCACGTTGAAATGGCAGACTTGAGTCCAATTCTTGTTCAATATTTACTCATCACAAGGAACACATGTAATATAATAAATTTGACTGAAGAACCGTCCACTAATTAATAGTACAGCAGAAAATGAATCGCAGGTAAAGAAAAGTTCCATTGCCAGTACACAGTATATTTGATATACTATACACTTTATTTTAGACATGCTGGTAAGTTTTACTATTCGTATCATTTTCCCGCACCTGAGCTACCAGTGCACACTGTACACACAAGGATAACAAAAACAACGATCATGTACAACTGTAGTCGTAGCAAGCATTAAATTCTGTATGATACTTGTGCATTATGGTAATGATGATGATGATGATTATTATTATTATTATACTCACTGATACAAGCTCAACTTAACAATCAACAATTTTTCTTCGTCTACATAGCAAAAGAGCGACCAACAATTAAAGTGACAAAATCATGAATGACAATTTATTTCCTTCTTCTGAGGCGCATTACACTCCAGGTACCTAGCAATTACTCACGTTCCTTTTTTCTTCCTTTCCTGTTTTCTATTGCCGAGTGTACTATCAAAGCATAATTAGCCATCTCTAACATGTATCTCTCTTTCTCTCCTTTTCAATTGTTTACACCACCTCAAAAATTACAAACTACCTATAAACTATGAGCAAATTTATGCCTAGACTTGTGAATGAATTCACAATTCCGCCGACTGAGTCCTTCTCACCTTCTAATGATTATAATTAATATAAATTCTTTAAACTGCTCCAAGTAGGAATTATGTAATTGTTTTATGTATAGGAGAGAAAACTCGTCGTTTCGTTTTTCTTCTCATTTCATACTAAGCATTTGTCTCTTTCTCTCAACTTTAACTTATACCATTTTTCATACTGCTTTGTTCCAACGTTTACTATGCGTATACTTTATAGTGATGAAAAGATATTTGCTAAAATCTCGTTAATTACATACTCTCTAGTTAACCGTAATCGAACTACTTGAACTACTACAGAAAATGGACTTAAATGAAACGAAAAAGGAACTGTTTTTACTCCTTTAAATCTGTAGATTAGCTAAAAATCTGAAAAAGGTAAATAATTTTGTATTACACACAAAATTTGATATCACTTTTTACTCGGAACTTAAAAAATACAAAAAGTACAATAAGAGTGGTCAGAGAAAAATTGTGACCACTAAACACATGTGTGGAGAATTCTAGGTGCTCATTTCAAAAAATTGTACCCTGGAGCTCCGCTTCCTTCGATCCATTAAAAAACGAGTGGTACCTACTTGTAAGAATTTTCGACTATAGCGGACAGTGGATAATATTATAAATTTGGGTACTAATTTGGCGAGTGAAAGAAGGAACAATCAATGGTCAAAACAATCACAATTACTACTTCATTACCTATTGAAATGAAAAGTTGATTCTACGGTGCAGTTTGTTGTTCTTGTTACTCGTTAGTGTATAGAAAAGGAAAATAGTGAGCTCAAGTCCGTTGTAGAAGGTAGACTTCCAATCACAAGTTTCTGAGCTTTATGTACCTGTGTATTCAATCATTATCCATCAGTGTATTTGCACGGGAAGCAATTGGATGAGGATTTTTACATGTATTTTCGAATATATATTGGTGTTTAAACAAAAAATAATAATAGGGCTATTACATAATTGATTGAAAAGATATAATATGATCAAAAAGTAAAAGATGTACAAGAAAGCTTATCGCAAATATATTTGAGCGTGGAATGCATTCCTCATTCAGACACAGTAAAACATTCATAAGATTTCACAAACACATGCGAAAAATTAAACAAGCTACATCAATATTACTACTATTATACGGTTACAACGTATTCAAATGTACTTTGAAACTTTCAATAGATACTAGACAAAGGCCTGAACATGGGTATACCTACTATGTATATTGTAGATTGTAAATCGTAATTCCTGAATATCTTTGCGAGAGATAAAAAAAATACACACATGTAGTACACAAATACACGTAGAAATTAGTTGGATAAAAAATGAACTTATTCTGTATAGACTACAGTTTTCCATTTTAAAAAGGTCCTATAGGTATTCTACACGATTCTTGCTTTCTCAGAAATTGGCACTCTCCTCACTATCTCACTGTAGTTTTCTTGCGATTCGATATGAAGCTCTCTGCTGCCGATGACGTGCATAAATGCATCCATGCACTGTTAAACTCTTTGTTGAGAGAGAAATTCTACGAAACAGTTATTTCTTTGATCATTTTCAAATTCACCTTCAGCATCAAATTTGTACACGTACTCTGAAGTACTCTCCATTGCAGAGTAGAAGATGGGATGTGATATGCGATAAGATAACAGAATGATATTTGATCATATCAGAATACCATCCATGTGATATCAACAATGCACACACAAATTATCCTCATCGTTGAATTCACCTTAAACTGACGAACGCTTCAATGTTCGGAACAACTGAAAAGTCAAATCCAGTCATTTGGATCAGAATTTCATTACATATATACTTCCAAATTTGATGTATTCCAGTATTTGACGTCTCACAAACAAAATATTTGGAGTACTGTAGCATGAAAAGTTGTCAAATCGTAAATCTGACTATAAGTATCTATACATATACTATAAAAGCGTAAAACGTTAGTGGGGGTAAAAAATAATCATTACATACTGTAGAAGAATACTGCAATCAGTTTTGGAAATTAACTCTCTCTCATAGAGAGTCTCTCTTTCTATAACATATACTTGTCTTTACATCTCTGTATCTTCCTGTCAAACTGTCTGACCAAATAATTGAATAACTTTTAGTCTTGGAGGCATTTTCAAAGCGTTCCCAAAGTTTAAAAATTTAGAATTAAAATCAACACTATTGTCAACTCTAGGAGCTTGGTTTCTTTGTAAATTATTAAAAATTAGGTATAGGATTGACGATTGAGAAATGGGTAAAATCATTTCAATCCAATCGAATAAGTTGGTTTGTTGTTTCTATCCAAATCTCAGTTAATCTTGACAATATTCACACTGCCCACATAATTTATTGAGTTTCTTTTGCTTGCTAGAGAGTGTAGTTTGGGAAATAAATTCGTGTCTTCTCGAGTGTACATTAATGAAAACAAAGATTGTTGCTCATATGAAAATGAAAAGTCTTTGATAGGAAAACGAATGGTCCAAGAAAAGCAACTACGGTGTACCAAAACAAATACATCCAACTGGCAAATAATGATTTGCCCCTGTAATTAGCTACATTGACTGGATAGATTGCCTACAGGCTAAGAAATATTATTTAAAAGCGACGCTTCCAACAGGTTGGTCTCCTGTCATTCATAACAGACATGATTGGCATAAGTGCCTACGCTAACAGTCGAGTTCTTTTGTTAGCTCATCATAACAATGCATGTGCAATTCCGTAGTTACAGACACTCATTATCAAAATATTTTTCCATGTAACATGGCGAGGTAGACAGAAAGAAACACACACGAGCTAAAATTGAACTTTAAAAATTATTATTTTTCTTTCAATTGTGAGGGATGAGGAAAATAATAATAGCATAAAATTCATGATATAGTTCTAATGACAATATTATTCGTTGTCGTTATTACTCTAGTTACATTTATAGCTCACTCATAACATGCACAATGCTTTGTGCACAAAAAAATGTTAAAATTGAGAGAGACTGCTCAATACAAATGTGCGTCATATATAGAGAGCAATATATATCACACTTACAATTGTCGACTTGTGGGGACTCCTATACTATGCAACTTTTGTCCATATAATCCCATCTTATGATTCTATTTTATTCACCACAAAATATTGTTATTGTTTAAAAGATTTAAATTTTTATAGTACAAGAGGAGAAGAATAACAACATAATAATAATAATATAGCGATAATGTATATGGATTTGGATGTATTATATGTAGCATCAAGTAGATTGAAGAACATACTTTTATGCTTGGAATGTCATAAAATTGTAAAGCACTTACACATTTGCCAGTTTTGCCACGTCAAAATCTCTTTACAAGGGGAAATATTTGGGAAAGAGAGAGACGGTTAGATAGGCAAGCAGTAAAATATTACGACGATAGTATCGATGTATCATAATATCCATTGTCCGTCAGAGTAATACTACATTGGTATAATATGAGAATTCTCAAGGTAAAATGAAAGAGAATTCGAAACGAGAGTTCCAAAGTCGTAACTTAATGCTCGTTTTGAAGTTTCTTTTCTCTGTAAATCTTGCGGGTTTCACCTCAGACCAAAAATGTACTAGTATGTTTGTTTGTACCCAAAACAATGTACCTATTGTCTATGTGTATTCTGTGTATCCAAGCTTTTCCTTATCGTTATCTTTACACTCAAAATGTGTACATATCTGTGATTAAATCCCCATACAACCATAGTACATGTATACTTCTGTGTGTGTCCACCATCAATATGTAAACATGTGCCCCTGTACAGTTGGTCAAACAAGAAGAAATGTGTACGACAATAATTGTAAATTGTAATCAAATCATTGCCAATAGTACATTTCCCTTTTGGTTAAAACTTTTAACTTCACGCTGTGCTTGTCGTACCCTTTTACCTTAAAATTTCCAATTTCAATTTAAATATCATTCAAATGAGTTCACTTTAGTACACGTGGCAAGCATGTTCAAACAGTGAATGATTTTCTTCTCAATAATCTCATTTATTTTATATTCTTGTGATTCACACTCATTCTCTTTAATGGCACAAGATGAACTATCATATGTAAATTAAAAATAGTACACGACAAAATGACACGAGTTCGCCATTTTATTGTCAATTTTTTAACAAGTCTTGAGGAAAACAAGACCTTGTGTGACCTGACCTAGACTTCCTGATTCTTGACCAAACCATGTAAAATTACAATTGTGTTACGTTAACACTCTGTTAACTGTTTAACTCAGAACTATCTTTTTCTACAAACTTCCCAGTGAAATGTCAAAAGTAGTTGTCATGCACACAGTATGCAAATTGTAGACTTTACTTTTTTTAATTAACTAGAATTTTCGTTCACAAATGCAATACAATTTATTCAAATATGTATTAGAATTCAGTTTATTTTATATATCATATGCCGTTTCTTACTGTCCTCAAGTTGAGGACCTCAACCTTCGACAAGCGAGTTTTTTTAAACATAATGAGAAATCAAATTAAAACATGTAATTTATACCTCATTTTGCAACAACACTCGTACACCCAACCAATAGAATTATGAAAGAAAATATAGAGTCTCGTCACTAATTAGAAAAATAGAGACGAAAGAAACTCAAGCTACAAACAAGAGGTAAAAGTAAGAGACAAACTGCTATACTTTACTATAGTTGTTAGTTGGTATTCTGATTACGTACGTTATATGGGTACTAACAAGAAGAAGATTCAATGAGATTATAGTTTAAACTTTATAAAGATAAAAAAGACAGGATACTTCCAAAGCGTCGAATGTCTTCTACGTACGCGTACTGATATTCTACAGTTTCATTTGCACTAACATACAAAATTTCGGCAGTTATAGAAACCACATAGTTTTTACTTTTCAGCACTTTTCTTAATATTAGCTAATGCTTTATTGTGCATCATTAATCGTAAAAAGTACAAAGCTGATGGCTAAAAACTGGAAATGTAAGTAAATTGCAACTATAGTGATACACAGATAGATATAATCGTTTAATTATATTGTCTATCCCTTATTTTGTAACTTGGTGCATAGTGCATACATATTCCTTGTGGTTTTGTTTCCTATACGTAAAATAAAAGTATCTCGTATAGCAAACAATCTTAAGTAAATTTTTACTGTGTTACACACACAGTCAAGCGGTCGTATAAAAACATATATAGCCATGATCAATTTACCTTTGGAAAATACATAATATCTCGAAAACAAAACATTGTATATTTCATTCATTGAATATATTTTTAATAACTTTTCAATTCTTGTCCTCATTCAACTATGAAATGAACATTCAATATGTCATTTTTGAAGAATGGGAAAACTTGACTAAATTGTCAAAATAGAATTTTGGAATTGATTGTATTTTATGTGTTTGCAAGTATTTGTTGTAACTGTTGAATACATACTAATTACTTAAACGCTGCCTTGATAAAATTCTGAATATGTTAAAGGTTAATTATAAGTTGTAGATCATTATTATTTAGGTATAGAAGTATTTTGGATTTGGAGGTTCAAGTGAAAATTTGGACGAACAGAAGAAAAATTCATTGCTGTTTAAGCTGAGATGTATGAGCTTGAAGAGTAAAAATGATAGCCATACGTATGTATATGTACATGTAAGTGGGTTCTACTGGTTTTTATTAGCTTTATTAGCCATCTCCTGTATATATCTCTCAAGTATATTATGATAACTGACTCTATATACGCTCCTTTGATTTGATAAAATTGAAAAAATATCGATAGCAATTAACTTTCTTTAGTTTTTGGTAAATTATAGAGCATAAAATGGTTTTCACTATACCACAGTCCAGTAATTAAATAAGGTTTTATTCGTTATTTGTACTTACTTCAATAGCTACATCTCATAATTGGTAGTGAGCTTACGTATTGGAAATATATACATATATATAGGTACTGATGCAGGCTCTCTGCACCTCGTTGAGTTACTACACTACACTCGAATTTTCTTAGCGTAATAATAATTGAGCATCCTCAAGTCTTTCATTTGGAAACGTTTTTTAGTTGTTTGGAGGAGGAAACTGAGAACTGAGCATTATTAATTATGAAGAAATGAATAAAGAAGAATTAATGATCAACAGCATTATTTGAATTTCTCATTTCCCGTGTTTGCTAAACAGGGAACAACCATATAGCAGATTAAATTATTCTAAAAAAAATCAAAATTAAAAGCTACATGCTCACCGCATAGACGTAGAAAACTATAATTATTACTTAAATGAAGAAGAAATCAAATGAACTGAATATTGAAATCAAAATCCACCTGTCAATGAAAAGTAGAATTGGAAGATGCATCTAAGCACGTGGTTACTTACGAGCAGAGTTTCATTCCACTTTGAAACGCTTCAATTTAATGTCTCATGTTCTATTTTTTGGCTGTGTAGTATCACATTTGAGCATTTTGTTAAAGGTGCGTAGAAAATATTGGGCACGCTTGGATTCGAATAATAATAATTACTGAAGTAGTGGGGGCGGCAGCCCGGGCTGAGTCTACTGAGAACGTGCAAACGGATCTTAGTTGAGCTTAGCGGAGACCGAAAGGAATGGATGGGTGAACCTAGAACTTTACATTTTTGTTTTGCTTCTGAGTCACCATCTATGCTGCCG
>JAIUND010004810.1:0-10940 GCA_034699125.1 Gisinianus flammeolus
ATATTTTTCCTGCCCCAGGATTGGCCACACGGATTTTTTGAAGTTTTTCACGCAGCGAAGTGAATATACCCCTTAATCAGAGAGACACTGTACAGTGAAATCAAAATCAAATATCCAGATTACGTGGCCAAAATCTGACTAAACTTGAAAATACCGGTAGAAAAAAGATTCCCTTTCTCCTCTCTCTCACACACTAGAAACTTATTTTCGTACCAAAGTAACCTGACATTACAATAATTTAATATACAGTTTTACACGAGAATACGCGATGAGCAATTAGCATAATATACATACAGAAACGCACAAGCTCCAGGTAATTTCTCCAATGGATATAAATGATAAGTTCTAAACCATAATGTGATGCAATATAATAGCAATTAAAGGAAAATCTTCTCCAAATCTTAAATGTTATCACACATGTTCAAGTGTCGTCAAAATGTCGTCAACGGAATAACATGTCAACCCTTCCATATACTCTTCTTCTTCTTTGGCTCAACGTAATATGAGGATATGAGATAAAATACATTTGAAAATATTCAATATATACTTTTACAATATTTTCGAACCAATTCCAAGTTGATGTTGTTTGAAAAAAATTCTCCATTATTATTATTTGATTGACTATACGCGCGCGATGCATCTTTGTATTTTTCAGTATCAATACATGGAAAATGAAACACATATAGTAACATAGTACTGAGGGAAAATCTTAGTCTTCCTTGCTAACGATTAAATTTAGAGAGATGATCTGCGAGCAATGTGGATGCATAAAATGTCTCATATTAGTATCATTATAGTATCACGCACTGTTTACCGAGCACTTGATTCTTTATGATTACTATGCATCAAAAGTTAACAGAGCAAGAGCAAGCTGAAAAATACATACAAATATATTATTGTATCTATTTTCTAAAACTATTTGCGTACTCCGTGTCCACCCTCTCTCTCTACACTCCACAATATATACATATAAAGACGGGGTGGGGGGGGTGGTATAGAAGAGTCGAGAGTCAACACCATCATCACAAAACAACAACGACGGTTGACGACGATGATGACAACACGACAGACAGAACAGACATGGACAACAAATACACAAATTACACACACATATATACATACATAGACAAAAGCTACTAGTATGGAATATAATGGGACATATATGTACCCAGAATGAATGAATAGTGTTAGTTTTCTTGGTCTGAGAACGGAAAAAGATCATTTGAGTAATGTGGTACTAAATACTGAATGCATATGTGTATCGATACAAAACTACAACTACAACTACAACTAAAACTAAAAGCATCATCTCGTATATATACGTCTAAAATTGAAAGACATGAAATTACACACACATCCCAACTCACACTCACAACTTCCCATGAGTAAAAATTATTTGATATCAGAGACGAGTACTTTTTGTGCATTATTATTGCTTGTGTGAACGTGTATACATATACTGATACTTGTAAGTATTTGTCTGTGTAGAGTCTAGAGAATTGAGTAGAGAGTCCTGCAAAATGACGCCCAAATCCAAATACACGATGATACTCTCTCTCTCTCTACTATAGTCTCTACACATACAATAATATATTACATGTAAGTTCACTGATTGTCGAAATGAGCTCAACGACCCAAAGCCACTTGCACTGCTCTTAAGTCAACTTAAATTAAGCCAACTCAAACAGAGGAAATGTAGGAAAAAATAGAAATAATAATGACACATAGTGGAAATATCTGTAGTATAGCAAAAAATAATACATTACACGAGGCTCTCCGTCCTCTTCCCTGGCCATTTTCACCAAAGTCCATCTATAAAAACCCCAAGCTTGCAGAAATATACGGATTCAAAACAAAACAACTCTTTTTTTCTCATATGGATCATACAGAGCTTCCAATGTTTCCATTAAATTCAAAATGTTTAAAGATATACTCTCGTGTAAAAAAAAAAATATCCCAGTATCAGTATTTCCCAAACCATTAAACGGACAGTGTGTAAACAAACAATTATTATTCATTTAGCAGGTGCACTAATATAAAATTGTATTTGAAAATTTGATACAAAATTGAATTGAATTTTCCATGGAATGACAACTAAGATGTATACGAATGTGACTATTTTAAATACATATTACTGTATTTCAGTACTACTAATAATTTTATTGAAGAATAAATACAAGTAATACACACATGTAGAGAGTGATGAGAGGATTCACAGTTCATAATTGCAATTGGGCCGCCTGTAACAATTTGTATGTATACCTACAAATGTATACTAAACAAAATGGTGGAAATAATTGCCCGTCTCTCAATCTACAATAGTCACAATCATGATATAACTAGCACCTTTTCTTCTCTGTGTTGCCCCAATTCCTCATCCTCAATTCTTTGTGTATCCATGGATATTTAGGGCAAAGGAAAAGTAAAGTAAAATTCCATAATCTGCGATTTTTTTTTTCACTGAGTAAGAGTACATGAGCACTGGCACTACTTTACTTTACTCATATATATAAATTAACTATAATAGCCATATCAAATGTGTCCATGTGACCATGGCTATACACAAATTTCGAGAATTGAGAGAGACGAATCCTACATCATACAATGGAGAATTGTCGCATATGGGGGAGCACTATTATTAGTAATAACTATCAATGACTAAAAAGTATTTGACCTATCTATCTCTATACTATACTCTGATTATTAAATGCCACATTTTCTATATTTTCCAATACCGACTTTTAATCCGAATCCAAGTCAAAGTTCCAACTTTTAGTTCCAGGTAGTTCCTCAACATTTCTTTTCCCGCCTGCATATACATAGTTTAGAAACCAGGATTTTCTTCTTCTTCTTCTGGTTATGATAAATCCAAAGGAGTCCATGTTAATGGAACGGTAGTGAAATAGGGCCATTTGCCCGGAACAAGGAAAAATATTGATTAATCCAATCTTGGGCTATGTGAGAGTGAGAGAGAACTTTACTATATATATATTGGACTTTTTACTACACACCAAGTCTATGCCTACACTCTCCTTCCTCTTTCTCTCTCTTTCTATATTTATGTTTCCATTTCTCAACAACATATCTAAAAACATATCAGTCTGTAATGTCTGTATACTGGTGTAAACTCAAAAGCCCAAAGGAAATATATAAAAACAAAAAAATAGAAAACAAAATAAAGAAATAAAATAAAAACAATAACAAGTAATAATTTTTAATAATTCTATACTGATACTTTAGTACATGCTTTCAATCCTGTCTAATCTCCATTCTCCAATTGATATGGAATCCTTGTAATTAAATAGTTAAGTAATTATCCCGAGTGCGACGTAGTAGCAGGAGAGTAGCAGTAAACAAAAATGTGACGAATATAAATATTCATATTTTGTCCTGATTTACTACTGACTGTGAGTGTGTTTGTATTTACTATCCCGCTCGAAAAAATAAAAGGAACAATTTTTTCACTCGAACACAGAGTATAAAGAGGGAGAGAGAGAGGCTAAGATAATAGAATTTTCTAGCCAGTGAGCCAAACATGTGAAGTGCATATGCTGAGGTGCTCTTCCACCTTGTCTTCTTTGCTCATGAATAGCTACAAACTTACTTGATCATACACACACACACACACACACACATTCATATTGCAAAGGTACATTTATCCGCATCATATTATGGAAAGAGAGCGAGAGAGAAGTGTAGACGGAGACTCACAGAGTACACACTGTGTATGTCTACATATATGTGTTTCTGTTCAGAGAATGTGGAAGACTACGGTGCCGCTTTTCCATTTTCCCCATTGTAGTATGCATAGATTGAGAGAAGGTACGTTGGATTTCATGTCGTAGTCTCGTATCTACTCGTAGAAAACTGAAGGCTTTGAGCGATACTCTACACACGTAAACCCAAAACTCTGTTCTTCTGCTCCACCCCAACACACACTGTCGATGTCGACGCAGGGATCACAGAATCTCTCTCTCTCTCTCTCTCCTTCGCTCTTACTCTCTCGCAACTGTGAACAAGTGAGAGACACTCGCCTTTCCATGAAACTAGAGGAGAAATAGTAGGCGCAGAAAGAAACGAGTCATGTGAATCTATAAGTCGACGTTTTGCTTCCCATTTCCGTCCAACACATTACACATCAATACTTCCAATTCTACTACTACTTAAACTAGACTTGCATGACAATAGTGAAGCTGGCCTCTAGCGCAAGTATATCCATATGAATGTCAGAGAGAGAGAGAGAGAGAGAGCGAGAGAGAGAGCCTGTATACTTTTTGTCTATATATAGATAATACTGTGTCTAGTTTCATCCTTGGATTTATACAGTCTCTATACGTAGAGTGTAGACTCTACACTGTAGAGTATCTCCAGACTGTAGGAAAACCATGGATTTTTGGCATTGTGGAACTATATTATATGTTATTATAAGGTCCATAATTTTTTTTCTTTTGCCCCCATGTGTAACATAGAACACCATCAAAACCGGTGGACCAACCAACCACCTTTTACCCACACTAACATAACACATACAGAGGGAGAGAGAGAGAGCAAGGAACATGAGCGGAGGATGACTATGACTAGTTCATCTTCATCTGAATGAAATCAAATGGAGTCGAAGTGAGTGTACGTACGGTAAAAGTGCGGCGCTCTGTTCTGCCCTCCTCATCCTCACTCTCTTTCCATTTTCAATGTCCTCGTCCTTATCACTTGACTCATTCATCCTCCTTTTCCCTATCCCATTCTCTCTCTCTCTCTCTCTCCCATGGACCAAAATCCAATGTATTCCTACCCCCATGCATAATATGATCCTGTATCATATACTATATAAATATTATGTAGTTCTCTCCTTACTGTCTTTGATTATCCATCTCTTTGGAGAGTCTACATATAGAAAATAGAGAGTGATATGATCCATCATATTCATCACACAGATCCAGCCTGCATACCTTCCGCCATAAATACGTTTATACCATTTATAAATATTCCTAATACACTCTTCTTCTTCTTCTCCTTCTTTTTCGTCTTCATCTTCTTCCAGCTCATATATAATATAATTCCCCAATGAAGAGAAACACTGGAAATGTACATAGGAAGAAGGAGTAAAATAGAGAGAGAGAGAGAGAGAGAAAGAGAGAGTGAGTGAGCAACCAATCCAGAACGCACCCTTACACCCTATCCATCCAAATTTCAAGTCCAAATCCAATGCAAGGTGATTACTATGCTCCTTTTCTCATTTTTTCGATTCGTCCTAAACGTCGCTCTCGTTCTCGTTCCTCCATTCCAAAGTGTTTTATGTATTAATAGTATTAATATACTCTCTCATCTCCCTCACTCACTCACTCGCACAGACAAACAGACACACTCTCACACACACACAGAAGAGTAATCTACAAGTTACTAGTAACACGAGAGTCTCCCTCAAAACACTCCATATCGATGCCCGACAATCATTTCTATTTCACGTGCTCCATCCCTGCCATTATCCATGTTGTTTCCTCGACAAACTGTCATTGTGGGTGATGTACAGTCAACCACCCAACAAACACATCTATCTCCGTAGATACAACTATTCTCCCTTTAACTTTTAATTTTGTTTTATCTCCATTTTCCTTGCAATTTCCATTTTTCTCCGTTTTGTATATCACATTTTACATAGAACTAATTTTCTGTGGTAAGTAAATTGCATGTTAAATTTATCTAGATACCATAAAATGAAAAAAATATTTATGTATATATAGGGAATATTTTATTTTGCATCAAAATATTTACAATTTTCTATGGAGGTGTCTGTCTACGTGGACCAATCAAAAGAGAATCTCATATGCAAAGAAGTGTGAATGTACAAAAATATTGTGGACAATTTTGTATCAACACTGTGGAATTTTGATAATCGAGAGGGGATTTAATAGTACGAGCAGTATATGTACTAAATTCATATTATGATGATGCGACGAGGAAAATTGATGAAAAGAAGCTTATCAGAGAATTGGAAATCACCTAAACTTATCTTTTATGTTACAAACAGAAGGTTGTTGTTGTTGTAAAAATATATTATACGTTGACGAGCTCATCCTGTGAAACATTTGTAAAAAATACAAGTTCCTCTCTCTCTCTCTCTCTCTGTATACTTTTATTTACTACTGTCCAAACAAAAAATGGCAAGAACACATGACGCATTACCAAACAATATTTTTTACTGATTTAACATACAGAGGATTCTATTAGTACACAGGAACAACATTCACACACAAACACAGAGGGAGAGATGTGGGATATTTTTCCATTTTTCAAACTTGTCGCTTTGCTATGTACAATGGTGTGGCAGTGGCAATGCCTACACTATTAAATCTCAAGTTTAACGTCATAACGCAAGTCGATAACGTCTCGAGTTATCGCAAGTATTTCGGAATAGACATGTTGACATGTACACATTCAGTATGTGGAGATGAGGAAAAATTATGTAGACATGATGAGTGGAATCGGTGCAAGGGAAAAACTCAACAACAGCAACATTAAACAGTCTCACACTAAGTAAGTAGGAGCAGTGAGTGTATGCTATGTAACTGCCTCTACAGACATTCTAGAACTATAGAATCTAGACCCTGTGTGTGTGTGTGTGTACTAGTATATGTATGCGTAAATCTCTATGAACCAACATACAGACTATTACAGACACTGATTGTGAGCTGAGCTACACTATAGATGTTTCAATTTACATATTTTGCTTTTGATATATCTACAGAGTGTTGGCATTTGGCAGAGAATTGCGCCGATATTGCTCATCAGATTATTGGACAAACTTGTAATGTTTAAACGTTCACGTTTTAAATATAATAATTGCTTCATTGTGCTTTATATAATGACTCTCTGAATCAAAACCAATGATAAGTATATCCCTCACATTGAATAATCTACAAATTTATATTTTACAGATATACGTATTAAAGTTGTAAACACACGAGGTAACTTCAATGAGTTTCTTCAACGACTATGAGACACTCAACGGTCTGTGTGTATACAGGTGAGTGACGTGTGTGATGAATCTGATTTCATTAAAAATCCCTTGTAAATCTTAATTTTCTTTGTTTCTCTAGTCCCCCTTTTCAACATTAATCCATTTTACATTACTTAAGTATTGATTATTTTAGAAAGAAATAAAGAAATATTAGAACGTTTTATTCTCTGTGTATACTTTAACTTTACACACGGAGACTTTTCACAGCGAGTCAAAAATACATTCTTAATATATTAGACCTTGTGCAGTAAGCCTTGTATTCGTTATACGTTATACGTAGTTTAGTTAGTTATGTAGTCATGTTTACAAAAATTTGTTTATGAGATGAGTCGAGCGTATACATGTAAAATATGATGGCTACTGATATTCCATATATACATTTGCATTCGATATGCTCAGATTTGCATGTTTCTCCCGGTCTACACTTCTACACACACATACACAGATGAACACACATACACAGTTATACATTCCATATGAGCCACAAATATTATGATCCATCCTACCTAAAAGCCATGTGACTTTTCCATCTGGGGAACTCATTAAATGCTCCATAGTTCATAACACAAACATATTGGAACTTGGCGACACACACGCAACTCTCACACTATCTTACCCATCCATCTTTTTCTTGTGGGATGTGTAAAACCAAAGAATTCCACTATCATCTCCTCACTTTATTCTCCATCATTTATTTATGGCGTCTCACAAGTCTCAAGTCTCACACTCTACATTGAAAATCACATTTCAAAATATCCGCTAGACAACATGCATTTTAAATAAGGAAAATTTAAAACTGCATTCAAACTCAAACTCAAAAGTGATTGTCATGAAAATTGATCATATAAATTAATTTCTCTATTACATTATGAAAGGAAGCCGAAATTTTTTTTCTCGAATTAGATCTAGATTGAAACCAACCAAACCACAATGGTATATTAAAACTCAAGGGGGAAAATAATAATACAAAGCTGCATACAGAGTTTTAACAGTTGACAATGCGACAAAAACAAACTCGAGTCAACAGTTTTCCTTCCAAGCGCGTCTTATTTACTCTTCACATCAGGAATGAGTATTTGGAAATTTATTGACGTGCCATTACATTGCAACTTGCAACGCATTATGTATTTTATTTTAAACTTGACTCTTCCTCTCATCTTCAAATCAAGTATCCTCCATGAATTTACAAACCTATTAACTTAGCATATATATAATACATGTTTTTGATCGGTTTTACAGGTTCCAAAAAGAGTTCAAAGAATCTGCCCCTATTTATTTCCAAATGTGCTTATTATTAAAAGGCTACTTGGTTGATCCTCCACAGTGTACGTACAGTGTATATGTACACTTTACACACACACACACCTTCCTTTTCTGGAGGACTCTCTCTCTCTTTTGAGTATTTAAAATATTGAAGGTGTGTGTAACTCAGCCGTGACTGGAACTCTAAAAGAGTCACCGGGTCCTGCCAATAGCCAACTGCCACACGTATATAATATATATATATATATATGTACATATTATATTATATTATATATAGATATATCTATAGACATACAGCACCCTATTTCTTTTATCGTTGGACTGTTTCCTGATTCTACACACACTGTATACAAAGCGTGTAGACAGTGTAACAGAGTAAGCGTGTGTGCCTGTTCTGTACTTCTGTACACATGTATGTATGTTTATGTGAATGCTCTTTATGAATGACTGGAACTATACATACATACATAACGTGGAGCAGTAGAGGGTAAAACCAATGCTGGAGAGAGAGAGTCAAGCAGCAGGGAAAAGGCCTTTAAATTGGATTTTGTGTGTGTGTGTGTGTGTGTAGATTGAGGGCCAATCTTGAATCTAGAAAACAACTTGCCTCCCAGTCGACTAAACTAAACCTAATAGATTATACACATTTAAACTGCATAAGCTTCATGTCAAAACAGTGGACGATTTTTTTTCTTCGTCAAATTCAAAACCCACAGTACCCATTATCAGACACTTTAAAACGTTGGTGTTAAATTATTAAGCTATTTATAAGCTCATCTTCTTTACTCGAGTGTGGTACCGTACCGTCATAATAAGCATAAGTAAGTAACAAGTGTTATGTAGTTACTTTGCGGAGGAGTACTTTCATCCACATTCATACCTGTCCGTACCTAATCTTTGCTCTTTTCATATTTTTTTCTTCTGTTTTTTTACAATCCTTCTTAAATCTCTAGCTAAAGTACTTTGAAATTAAGGAGTTTACAACTTATTTATTTATTTTTTTCATATGCGCATAGTTTACAATTAATTAAACATGATGTTTAACTGTGTATTCAGTGCATTGTTTTGGTAGTATAAAAACAGATAAAATGGCATTGCATTCAGTTCCAGCGTCGATTACTTGATGAATAAAAGCAATCCAAGTAAAATGAAAGCCCTGTACAAGTTTATTAGCATATTCATCAAGCGAAGGACATGAACGAATGCGGTGGGTGACCATTAGATGTAGCTTTGTAATACCTTTTTAGCTGCTTCACTAGCAACAGAGAGAGAGACAGAGAGAGAGAGAGAAGAGGCTGAGAATGACAAGCACACGAAACGGAAACATTTGAAAGTAGCAAGTTGAGCCGAGAGACAAGAGGATCGAGAGAGAGAGAGAGAGAGAGAGAGAGAATGTAGAATGTGGATAGGAAGCGAATGGAAAGAATAGAATGGGAAGAGTAATAGTGTAGACTAGTGTAGAGAGTGTACTGTAGTGAGTAGTGCCATATGAAATCAATATATAAGAGGATGAGGTTAGGATGAAGAGAGAAAGAGTGAGAAACGAGAGGGGGGCCCTCAGCTTTAGATTTTAGCTTTGGCTCTAACCATCTAATCGTAAGTCTGATACACACACACATACACAAATACACATAGAGTTTTTAACTTGGACCCATTCAACATTCAATGTGACATCCAATCTGGAAACACGTGGAAACATTGAAGCCAGAAAGTTGTTCCCTTCTCTTGGCTTCTCCACGAGACGAACGAGACTTTTTCCATTTAAGAACTCTCTCTCTCAGTCTCTGCCTGTCTCCCTATGTATACTATACAATACACACACAAAACTCACCATCACTGCCACCACCATCACACCAAACAAAAAAGGCTAGCCAAAACCCTTCCTCGGGTTTATTTACTCATCAATGTGAATGTACATACAGTCTCAACGTCAGTTCTACAGTAGAACTTCTACTTACTACACAGATATTCACATATACACAATGGAATCAATGTCTTTTATTGTTTCTTCCTTATTTGAAAAAAAAGTCGGCTAAATTTTTAATTTGTCTATACGTTCAAGTTTCTTTTCAATATAAGAATTTAGGAATTAGGACTACCCCCTCTCTCTCTCTCTCCTTTGAAAAAACTTGAAGTTCCAACAACCACCAGAGAGAGTTGTCAACAGTATTATACACATTACATGGACAAAACTATTGGAATGTGGGTTGGTGAGCTTCTTTAAAATCATCCACCTACTCACTTTTCCAGTAAAAAAAGCAAATGGTCGATTTGACTTCCATCGTGTGTTTGAACGTGTGCGTGTGTCTGTGTCTATTAATTCCCTATGTCTCCATGTACAGATTGAGCGTCTAACCTTGTGCATTGTGGATCTATTACTATTAACATGACAAATATATGTGCTAGTTACTAGTACCTATACAATATTTTTCTGTTGTGCCTTACATATGTAATTACAGACAATTCCCTGTTTGTATCCAATCATATTGAATAGACCATAGTCATAATTAGGGAGCGAAGCTCCCCTTATTCTATTGGGTTGTCTGTCTGTCTGTCTGTCTGTCTGTCTGTCTGTCTGTCTGTCCGTCTGTCTGTCTGTCTGTCTGTCTGTCTGTTCTTTTCACGATATCTCAAGAACGGATTGACCAATTTTTATGCAGTC
>JAIUND010004811.1:0-10939 GCA_034699125.1 Gisinianus flammeolus
TTTCCAACCAAATCTATCCCCTGGACCTCGTGGGGATAGATTATGCTTGCCAGAACATGTGCTAACTTGACAGACATTAATTTTTACTGATTCGTTTGATTTTTAATGACCTGTTAATTTCGATATTAAATATATAAATTTCAGCTTAAAAGACCGTGAGGAAATGATGAAGAAAAAGAAATTTCCATGTCATCTCTGTCCCTACGTGGGGAAAAAGTCAGGAGTTCTTACAATACATTTAAGAGTTCATTCAAAAGATCAGTCGTATCGTTGCCCACATCCAGGCTGCACATACAAATCCAAATATCAAGTTTCCAAAGCACATCGATAGATTCATGAGAATGAGAGACGATTCAAATGTTCTCTTTGTTCATATACAAGGAACACGAAAGTGTCCCTTCGGACTCATCAAGTCGTTCATACAGGTGAGAGAGATTTTTATTGCACAATTTGTGATTACAAATGACTCAGAAAAGTCACTTAACCATCCACATTCGTCGTCACACGGGGGAGAAACCTTACAAATGCCATTTTGAAAATTGCTCTTATGCTGCAGCCGACAAGAGGAATTTACAATCTCATCTTTATATTCACACGGGTACAAAACCTTTTGCATGTTATATCTGTCCATATAAATCGAATCAAAAAAGTCATTTGAATGAACATATTCGACGACATACTCAAGAAAAGTTTTACAAATGCCAATATTGCAAGTACATCTGTACGAGTGGCTCTCTTTTGACTGTACACACTCGGACTCATCTGGATGGTAAAGATAAACCATGCCGTTGCAAATTCCCAGGTTGTAACTATTCGGCATGTCAAATAACACCATTTCAAGTTCATATCAAAAACCATCACCAGTCTCAGAATGATGGGAATACGAGACAAAATAAAACCCTTCAACGATTCAAATGTAACGTGAATGATTGTACATTTTCATCCAAATACAATGAAAAATTAGCGGAACATTTTAATACACATGGTCTCCCGCTTGTCCTTTGCCGGATCTAAATTTGAATGAATTTAGTTTCAAGTTCTGACAAAATGTATGTAATTTAATAATTTTTCTTTATTTTAATAATAAACAATGACATTTTTCTTACTTAAAAACATTTAAGTTCAAACATCCTTAATTTCTTGACAATTTTCTTCACTCTCATTCTTTTCACAATTTTTTACAAACGTTGACCTCCATCGCACAATTCCATCATGTAAAAGAAAAAAAATGACCCAAAATTCATTATAAATGATTTGACAAACGAAAGAAAACCAAGGAATGATGATCTCTACAATGAGAATACAGATAGACGTCAGATAAGCTGCGCCAGTGATGACACTCAAACCGGAAATGAAATTCGTATCAACTTTAAGAGACTCGACAAAACTTGTCGTTTGATTGACAACCCATAAAGAATTCCTTCCGATATAAAGTCGATAAAGTTGATCAAACCAATTATAACAGCCTGATTCAATACTCCTCAAAAAAACGAGACGAACATCATGAAGTTCGTGAAATCTTTGAAAAGACCATTTGCCATTACTAAAATCTCTTCTACACTCAAAATGAATTTCTTCCTCCTCTCCTGATATTCGTCCCTATCTCTGATCCGAAAATCAAGAATCCGACTACGAAAATCTACATAACCAGCTTTCTTAGAACAACTCATTAACTCTTCCGATTTATTGCATTGCGACTCGTAAAGACTCTCACGGTCACTCCCTAAAGCAGAAAACATAAGAGCAGTGTCATCACCACCCTTTGTACTCTTAGCCAACATCCCAAGTACATTATTCGTAAGTAAAAATCTTTTATGTGCTAATCGTTTAACAGATGACGTCAAATTTAAATCCATCAATCCTTTTTCCATACGATCTTGATACAAATAACTTTCGAAGAAGATCATGTAAGTGACAGATTGACAATTTATAACATTGTGATTCCGCTCCCAGCATTTCGGATTTAATGATGTGTACAATGTGAAATTTAATTGAATTAACTCTTGGAATTTCTCAAGAACTTGATTTGGTTTTGATGCTGTCGTTTCTCGGGTTAAAATCCCTCTGTAACCATTCGAAATTACTACGCAAAGAATAAACCAAGCTGAAAGAATCATGTGGACGTTCAAAGCTAAACTTTTAGACAAAGTTGGAGCATTCGGATTTCGAATCCAATTGGGCTCATCATAATTCTCAAGAAATGCCCGCCCGGGTAGAATTAACAATTCGAAAATATCGTGAATGAATAAACGACTCACTTTTGTCCATATCCATGTGAATTGTATTCGCCATTTCCGGTCCGGATCAAGACTGCTATTTTCATTTTCATTGTCATTGTCGGTCGATGCAATGTTCTTAAGAATAAGAATAAAAAGTGAAATGCAAAGTGAAGTTATAGCAAGAGCAATCCAGACTGCATATTCGAGTGGTTGATAGAAGATTTGGACGGTTGTACGTTGTAAAATGACATTACAAGTAAGAAATTGAATTCCTTCGACGCGAGTATAGACAACAGATTTCATTGCTGTGATCAAAGTTGGATTTCCATAGCAAATTTGTGGGAGATCCAAATCCAGGTAACGAATTGGTTTCGAATTATTTGGAGAAGAAAGAGGAGGCCAACGGATTATCACATTCGGATTATTAATTGGAGCTTCGACATATTCAAGTGACATGTTGGGAAATTTTTGGGCAAAGAAATGGGCGAGGGTACGAATATTTGATGGATAGCGGAAAAGACGACGGAATTCTTGTAATCGGAATCGACTCAACAGTGACATTGATGTGGAGATGTGAAGCTTATTTTGGTACCTTCGGATGAGTGTGACTTCCTCGAGAGAGAGATCAGGAAAGAATGAGATGATGCTGCGATGTTGCCAAGCTCGACGAACTTCCTCTAGGCGTTGTCCAAAGTCTGATTCTAATAATTGGTCCAACCCATTATCATTATCATCCTTTGACCTTGACCCCTGAAGGTCAAGGTGGAATGGAATGTGGATTTGCAGAGGGGTCGGAGACTTGTTCTCGTCCATCTTTACGTTTTGATATGGGATGAGTGCTGTCACGTCAACAATTTCTAGTGCCACCGCACATCGATTAACAAGGCTTTGATATTTTTTTACAGTACCCACAGCGACTTTAACTGTGACCTTGACCTTGACCGTGGCGAGACAAATGTGTTTCCAGTCTTCATCTATAGTATGCTCATTAGGTGCAATTTCACCCAGGATGAACTTGGTCAGTTCAAAATCCTGTGCCAAATGGGTTTTAAGGGTCGGGTTTAGAAAAAAATGGGAGTGGACGATTCCAATTGGGTTAAGCGTGAACATTATTTGTCTAAAAAACGTCGTTTGAGCCTGGAACTCTTTGGAAGGGACTAATGTGGGGAGGATCCAGGCTATAAAAGAACAATACTCGCTGGCGTATCCAGCCACTCCAAATCGAGTCAATTTTAGGATGGGTCGAGCAGGTGGAGGTTCTGCCCAGACGAATTGCATCAGCGTTATAAAATGTGGGGAAATGTGTTCGGAAATGTTCCACAGTAAAATCGGATGTTGATCTTGTACGGGCACTTCAATAATTGGTGAATGGACAAAGATGTAAGTTAAACAACCCGCGTACATGGAAAGATGATTGGTTAAGGAAGGAAATGTCAAATGATCACTTTGTACGGCCATATTTTAATCGGTATCAGCACCAGATGGATACAAGGGAACCAAAAATGTTGCGAAACAAGAACAAAATGACGCCATTTCTAATAATAATTTGCTTGTCCTTTAAAATTACTTGGTTTAAATATTCCGGAACTCAAAACTCGCTTTAAGAAAAGACAATTTGGATATGAATTTTACTGGTATTGAAAACGAAACTCTGTCACAAACTCGATATAATTCATTAATCAAATTATTGACGGCCTTTATATTTTCAGCGTTACTTTATTATTGAAACTCCCTTTCCCGTGCGTGATATCCCCATTTCTCATTTTCAAACATTTGTAATAGAAAATTAAATTATCGATTAATTGACAAGCAGCATCATTTTATATAAACGAACTCAAATTCTTTATTTTTTACTGTCTTTTTGTAAAAGCTGTAAAATATTTCTTTTCCTAAAATTTAAATGGCGAGAAGAAGTCCGACAATTTGTTGTATAACAAAATTAACAAAAATCGGTACACTTTCTCGTTCAACACGGTGGAAACGCCCAACTTTTAACGTCATTGGTTGAATTGACCGCAGAATTTGTTCAGAATATTTCAAATCTTGACCAAAAAGTAATTCCGCTGAGCGACTTTGAATAACTTTAAGAAATTTTTGGGATTTACTACTAATTCGATAGGCAAGCTGAAAGATGACGATATAAAAAACTATACAATCGACACTGAGCATAGCATATAAAAATGACAATGGCAAATTCGTATGAGCTAGACGAATGGCGGCAAACATGGCAATTGCCATTATCAAATATTTGAGAGGGGCAAGAGCAGGCGCGAAGAGAAAATCTCCAAAATTAAGATAGAGATGAAGCAAACGGAGCGACTCGAGTGATTCAGGTACAGATGAGCTGCCATCCCTTTAAACAAGAACAAAAGCACAATGATTTTTGACATTTCACATTGACTTTGACCACTAATTTTTTACCTGATTCTCTGAACAGCCGTTTATGTCACCTGACAAAAGGTCATGATGAACGAGAGCATGACGAATGCTCCGTAGATTGCCCTTCGCCATTCAAAACCGAAAATACCCGATAAAAACGGAAACCGAATACCGAAAATTCGAAACATCTTTAAAATTTGTTCAAGATATCATGACAAAATTGGAAAGATGATAGAAACGTACCACGTTATGTAGACGGCAAAGAGGATTGTTTCCATGGTGATACAGAGAGCAATGACGGTTGGAGTTCTCCATGAAATCTCAAGAATGGAAATTAATAGCACTGGAAGTTCCATGTGAATGAAATTTAGGAATGGGAACATGAAAAGCGCGCTGTACAATCCAATTGGGTAGACACAATAAAAAATCTCAATGAGATTTTTCCTTGAATTTGTCCGATTAATATCCGCTTCAACCTCGATTTTTCCTGGAAACAAAGAAACAAAATTGCATAATTTCAGGTGGATCTTTTTGAAAGAGTTTAAGAAAATATTGCAAGTTTGGTAGGTCTCACGTCGAATTTCCAGGATTTCATTGAACAGTTTTGAATTCAGTTGAGGATCATTCTGGCAGATAGATCGGATGACGGAGAGCATGCCGAAGAAATAAGTTGACATACTTATTTGAATAGGGAGAAAATCCCAACGGGAATGAGAACTGGAACTGGAAATTTGAGAAGCTTCGGACGTCGTTTGCAATGTTGAGTGAATCGTTCGAATCGTCACACAGCTGTCATGAGAAAATGCAAGAATTTGCCAGGATTGGAAAAAAAGTTTCCTCCACCCTGACTTTTGGTTATACATTTTCTGCTCAGATGATCCAAAAGTAACGGGAAGGATGTTGAGAAATGAAGCGACAGAGAAGATTGTAAAGTTTAATCGGAGATTACTTTTCTTGAGCATTGTTGAAGCAAACAATATTACTCCGTGGAATTTTTGAACGAAAATTCTTTGCATAAATACAAAGTTTATTGATTCTAAAATCTGATGTAGATTTCTTGAGCCGAACCGCTTGTATGTATGTATATTTTGGATATTTGCGTGTGTGTATTTGTACATTTGTACGAAAATTTTCGCAATGTTTCAATCAGGTCACTCATCAACAGAATGGTAACTGAGAGCGACTCGGGAAGTTTGAGTGCGTCATTTGATTTTGCTTAATTGGAATTGATTAATAATGGAAATTTAATTAGCTGATTTTAATTGACCAAATCGAATTGGTGCCTTTTAAATAATTCAAAAACAATTTTCTTGAACTCTCCATCAAGTTATTATTCGATCCTTTCAAATTATGTTAATGGAATTAGTTTTCTTTAGCTTCATTCACTCCTTACTTCGTGGTTATATAAGAAAATTAATTAATTTTATTTATCTTGAGCCTTTGCCTTTTCACAATTTTTCACAATTCTTTTTTCGTTATCTTGGAATATTTCGTTGTTTGAATTTAATTTTTTTTTTTTCTAATTACTAAACTTTGTCCTTACCTTTGGAAAACGGTACCGCAAAATTGTGGATGAATTAACTTTTTTGATTTTTGGAAATTTTTTATTCTATAAGTATTGAAACGTAAAGGGTTTTCCCTTTCCACTCGGGATTGACCTCATATTGACCTTACTGGTCAAGACAGATCCCCTGAGCACTGCTATGACATGTCTTGACCAGTAAGGTAAATATGAGGTCAATGGCAAATGGAAAGCGAAAATCCTTTGCTTGTGAATACCTGTGAATTACGTGAGTACCACGTACACATTGTTTTTGTCCATTGTCGTGACGCACAGAAAATACATGCAAAATTTGGATTCAGATTGACACTTTTCGTATACGAGATGCTCGGCGTAGTTACGGAGGCTTGACACTGAGGGCCGAGGTAGAACGAATGCAACGTCTCTGGCGGAAATGGAAGTTTGGTAGTCGCTCCCCAAACCAATTGGATGTCGGAGTCGGGCTGACCCTATTCGAGGAATGTGGTGGCTGCAGAAGAGCTTAATATATCCGGCGCCACCCGGTATTAGGCTGAGGGGATCTTGAGGGGAGGAACGTAAGCCGAACGCGAAAGACTCTGGCAACCTTCCCTCTTCGGAGCGGTTAGTCTGGTGTTTTTCTGTCCGTTGGCAACCTCGGATTGTTACCTGATTCTCTGTAAGTCATCTGTGTGGGGGATGTTAGAGCGGCGAAGAGAAGCGCGGAAAAGGTGGTAGGGAGAACGGCGGGAGTAACTATGACTTTCATAAGGTAGCTTATATCTTTAGAAATTATACTCTCGCCAAAAATGTATGGGTGTGTTTACGATCCCTTTGTTAGTGAAACGTTGGCGTTGGTGCAAAGGTGAGTGTAGAACCACAGCTCACGACACACAGTGGGCCAAGAGCCATGTTTTTGCGCCTTCACCCTAAGAAAATCATTTCAAAATTTTCAGGAAATTAATATTTTCTTTAAATAATACATCATAAAAGCATCTGTTTTCATAATTTTTACATCAAAAAAAATTGTAAACTTTAATTTTTACATATACTTCAATGCCACAACTTTGCTTTTGTATAAAAACTTATCCCCAAGCTTCCCCAACTAACTGCAATAATAGCAAAATACTAGATTTATCGTACATTATTGTCAATCAATAAAACCCTGCGCATATTTGCGCCTTTTTAAAACAAATGAAATTTTGGAAATGGATTGACGAGTTTTGCCGAGAATTACTGCTTGCTTGACATCCTTGCGCGCGGGCACAACTTTAAAACCTGGAGTCAAATATCAGGATTGGTCGATTCTGAACTCCAAACAAATTTATCAATAATTTTATCGGCTAAAGTTTTGCACAAAATAATAAATAAATTTTATAAACCAGTAAACAATTAAGGTAAGAAGTGTGTACAAGTTTCATTCATGCAGCTTTTTTACAAATACTAAAAACAAACGTGAAATTTCATTTTGAACACTTACTTAATATGCATTTATTTTTATATGTCGACAAAGTTTTAAGGGATCAAAGTTCGGACTTCAATAATTCTCTGGATTTATTAGAACTTTTGGACGATTTTTCATTGGAAACAGAAGACGAGATCTGAAGGACCACAAATAATTATTAAAAACTCATTCTTCGGTCTTGGCTATGCAAATATTGTAAAATATATGCTATCCACATAAAGCAATATATTATAATGAATTATTTTAACTCAACTAACTATGCTGAGAAAACCAAATGTAATAAAATATCATTCATTCAGTGTCTACTGAGTTATTTGTAGTCTATTTTAGCGTTGCTTGTCGTACAAAACACAAAATACCCGGTAATACCCGCATTCGGTTTAAACATGGAATCATTTATTTCAAGTGTTTTACATGGTTTAATGAAAAGGCATTGTTTTATAGATGAAATTAACAAGTTATTAGATTAAAAAAGCATACAATCCAAAAAACCCCGATTTCGGGTATATAGATCAACTGAAGAAAAACGTACTTATCTCCATTGAATTCCCCATATTTTTCTGCACATATTAGCTGTCTTTGAGTCCTTAAAAGACGCACTCACGGCAAAGGCGCTTTTTCCTGGGTTTTGGCCCACTGTCGCGACAGTACCAAATAGAGTAATAATACGAGTGTTGTACTTGTGGTTTTGAGTCTTCATTGAAAATTTCAAAAGTTTCTCTCCAATCCGTCTAAAAAAAGTAAATTCAAAAGAAACAGAAACATGAATTGAAATTTGTGTATGGAAATCGTATCAGTCTATTTTTGAGTAGTGTAGGTACAATGGAAGATGCTGAAATATAATGAGAATAAGAGAGAGAGATTTATTGACTATCAATCTTATGTACGTACGTATGTATAACGAGTCATTATTAATGACCACTCATACGCATTGCTATTGGGTTCATGTTGTAGGAACGATGCGATGAGAGATTACGAGCCATCAGTGAGATCCTACAGGGAATAAAATTACTCAAACTTCACGGTTGGGAGTTGATTTTCTCGCAACAAGTTTTCTCAATTCGAAAAAAAAAACTGAAAAATTTGGACAAGGATATGCTCTATCGAAGTATTATGAGTGAGTTTATGTATATTTATTTTTTCATTTGCAATTTTTTTGCTTCTTCCCAATCGAATATTCCCAATATAAATTTAAATCCTTCCTTTGAACTCCCCAATATACAGATATCCGTATATTTATGTAATGAAAATAGTTCTGCAAGTTCTGTGTACTTGATCTCTTTTCACTTCACGTCCTTTCATTATTTACGTTTATGGTAGGGGTGTATAATTGTTCTCAATGGACCACATGCTGATTTAACCTGAAGCTAAACAAGAGCTTATGCTAAATATCCAAAAGTCTATATACATGTATAAATTGTATCGACATTTTTATGTATCTGTATGTACCTCCATGAAGGGAAAGGGAGAGATCTATTTAATTCCTTTCAAATCATTCATTCAAATTTTCTTCGTCTTTCTTTCTTTCCAAGTTTTCATTTACTATAGCGCAATTATCCTCTCATTGTTTTCATTATTATATTTGATTTTACTAATCTTATCGAGCATTCTCAAAAAGCGAAAATTGAATTGATCCGCAGTAACTATTTTTATTAATGACGATCGCAAACTGTACTACGCCTTCATCTCTATTCTTTTCTGTCTGTCTGTCTAGTAGAAATCAAGTCCATTGCCCTGTTCCCGTTTTCTTCTTATACAATTAATAAAAAATCCCGACAGAATGAATTCTTATATTCACATTATTGAGATTGTACTTTTTCCATTCCATCAAATATTAAATTATTCTCATTTTTTTCTAGCATTTTTAACACACATTTCAACAGTTCTGGTGACTTTTGTGACTTTTGGTCTGTATTCGTATATGGAAGAGGAGAAATTAGGTGCATCAAAAGTATTTGCGGGTACACACCAGCACATGACATTTTGTTTACTTTAACAAATTCAATTTCTTATTATAAAATCTTACATAACGTCATACGTTATGTTTATATTGGGTGTGCACTTTGCAGGTATTGCTCTCGCCCATCCCTAAAGTTCCATCCTGAGCAAGTCTCTCATAAAATTTCTTATTGTACAATGTCACATCCCATGGTCTTTTATCTTTGGACAATGTCGCATTTTTATTTTGATCACTCTTTCCTTGATCATCGAAATTTTCGATAATGTTCACACCCACTTTGGCATAACCTCTTTTCTTTTGTGTTAGAATTGTTTCCAAGAAGAACTGAATTCCTAACCCAACACAAAACTTCCATGCACTGATCAACCACATGATCATCACATACGTAAAGTCCTTCAGCTTCTCCATCTTTAACTCGTTGGCCTACGGACTCGACCTGGAAAAATATTCATTGACTTCAAAAACCTTTCACGTTTTTTCTAATGTGATTCAAAGACTCACGCTTTCGAGTTTTTAGCGTTTCCTCTTAAATGTAATTTTGAGCCTTATCTGTCTTTAATTATAATCCGGCACATATCAAGATGAAGGAATTGAAATAAAACTTACCAGAGTTTAATACAGACGACGGTCGTCAAATGTCCACTCTCCTTGGTTTTCCTGGACAATATTGTCAACAGCACCTTTTTCTCCTTACGGATGGCGAAGGTGAATGGAAATTTCTAAAGAGATGATTTCACCTTCACAACGAAAGTGCACCTGCACAAATAACATTTAAATTTATAAAAATAAGGTAGCCTGGCCATCGACATTTACCTGACTTAAGCCGAATGCCTAGTGGGCAAATATTTACTATTTTCGAAACATTTCAATATCGAGGGAAACGATATTTTGTGTCGAAATGGTCAGACTGTGGGGGAGAAATATCATATCAAATTTTACAGAAACACTAAAAGAATTAAGATGTGATGGAAGTATACCTTATATCAGATGTGTATCCTATGCTATGTTCCGTTTACCCCTCCTGGTTTAAAGACTGGGGGAAGAAAAGGTATTCGATTATATATATATGGACGAATCTGTTGTGGATACTCACACTCAGTGGTAATGAGTAATGAACGCGTTTACTTCTCATTTCTATCATTATTATATTGTGAAGTAGGATATACAGCTTATTCTCATGATCATCATATTTGTACAGGATCTCCAACAAAATTCAAACTTTAAAATTTCAAAGACAAAAAAAAATGGCAAGCGTGGAAAACAAAATAAATGTAGATAATAGCTATGAGATACGAAATGAGAAATAATTTTTTTTTTTTATTTTTTTTTATTACGTAATATTGACGGACAACAATGATCCATTTTTTATCCTATAGTAAACTAATTACAAAGCATTG
>JAIUND010004812.1:0-10935 GCA_034699125.1 Gisinianus flammeolus
CCCAACTTTTGATAATCAATTTCTGAAAAACGTAGTTTACCAAAACGAATAAACTTTTCATATTATGATACCTAATGGGGTGATCTTATACCAGTTTCATTTGTATTGAATTTTGTCATCATGAAATTCTACATATAAATTACAAATAATTTCCTTCACATACCAGGTTCTGTTTAGTCACGTTGGCCACAATCCCTTACTTTCATAAAATGAATTTTATGAAATACCAACAACTAATCCGGAGAGCAAGGCACTTTTACCTATACATAAATAAGATTGGCATCATTTGCAATCCTTTTATAATAACGGTATTCTGCTGCATACATTATGAGCGTAAATGATGATACATCAGATATGCTAGACTGACCTGAGCCATTTTCTCCAGAGTTTGTAGTCCTATTTTGAGGTCTCCTGGTTGTGCTTGGAACAACCGGAATGAAATTGAATACAATAATCGATTATGTCGCCAGAAAATATACGGAAAATAATAAATGGAAATAATGGTCCATCGGCTCAACCTACATAATACACTTCAGAGTTCATACAAAAAGAGACTAACGATCTTTTGGTTGATGGCGTACTGAAGTGTGGTTGCTTTTGAAAACAGGCATTTTACTTTTGCTTGAGACATGTTCTCCTTGTATATTGCATACCTATATTAGCAAAATCACATAACAAATGTATTCGTTCATTAAATACACCTCTCGCTTATAGCAAACGTATGACCATGTGAACCTACTTTTAATTTTCATCCTCCAAATCCCGCAAATAATCTCCCAGCAAATTCTCATCATTGTCTCCAAATGCACCATCTTCGACGATAACCTCATAATTTGCAATGTTATCGTCACCTTTATTTGTGTTCTCATTCGTTGGCAAATTATTCTTCCAGTTTACACGGTCTTTTGTTCTCCAAACCTCTTGTTTTTTGTACTTCAGGTTCTGCAATTTTGTATTTAAATGTCTTATTTTTACGTTTGTTTATGTTTTGACAAAGAACTTTATGCTGGGCAATGGAATGGTTGGGTACTAATGTGTGATTACGCCTACCAAGTTTTATAAAATTCGTCTCCCCGGATTTACTTTGAGCCCATCGAAGGCTTCAAAAATGTTGAACTTCTTAAAGGTGCACAACCAGACAACAGAAGGTTGGACAAGTCCGCGCTGGGACACAAACTTTATCCACTACACTACCGAGACCTGATATGAGCGGTCACGATGACCCATTTCAGGGAAGTCTGCGAGTAATTTTGATGCTACGAATCCTGTGACGTACTCCTCGCCGGCTTCTTCGCTTTTGTCTTGATTTCTTAGACGTATTCCTTGGGATTGTAATTTGTTTTGTAATCTATAGTTAATAGTTACCAAGCACGTTTGCGCAAATGTTGCTGTCACAGCCGTTTCTTCGACAGCAGAAAAGTCACAGACGTCGTCGTCATCAGTTGTCAGACACTCCAACATTTGTGCTACGTTCCAGGCTACACTCATTTGACCATTGCTGTTTTCAATTGATACGGCAGAGTTTTCACATCTGCAGAAGTTTCTGTCAAATATTAGTTTCTTTATTCTGTTTTTGACTTCCAGTCCTGTTGGGTTAAGCTTGAATCCAGACTGTCCGCGTAGAGAGCTAAAGGAATTCTCAAAAAAATTCTGATTTAAATGAGGTGTCATGATAAACTTTGATTTTATGGGTTCTTGCCGGATGTCCGTGTATAATCCTTTCGGGGACTTTATGTATACTTTTTTCCTTTCTGGAACGGCTTCCACTTTCCGGCTTTGGCATCACCTACTGTCATGTTGGACAAGACATCGTAAACTCTATCCAGCAACTCATCTTGCTTTAATGTGTTTGTACCGTAAGGACTCTTATACGGATTATTAGGATCCCCAAGTTTTGTTCGAGTGTTACATAAATCCGAGAAGTCGTTTATGAGCTGGATGAATTCTGCTTGTTTGTGTAATTTGGTATAAATAAAGGCGAGAGCTCTGGAGATGGTGCCCGAGAACAGGTGGAATGCTGTACTCACATTCATGCGTTCTTTACCGCGGATGTGTTTTGCTTTCAGTTTGTGGTCAATGTTGTACTCTGTTTTTCCTGTTTCCTCATATACACAGCGACATAAATTATAGTATCCATGTCCACAACCAGGTACTTACTAATACTTACTCACAATCAGTTTACAATTTCAACAGTTGATTGTCAAAGATTGCGGAAAACCTGGTCCTGCGGATAGTAGAGATATTGAAAGTACCAGCCATCAGGAGCCACATGACCTGGGGTCACATGATGTTCCGGTGTGAATGGCATAAATCGCTGACGACCCAATTCATTCAGGGTATCTCCTAGTTGCACTCCCACATTTTGTAAATATTTACCTACAAAAAATTCATTTGATTCGTTTTGAACATAGGTATATATGCATGAACGGGAATTGGATATATATACACAATTGCATAGTGTACAACAAAAATGCAAGTACCCATTTCAGCATCCGTGTGCATGTGTGCATGTGGTGCACTAGGCCAAGCTTCCGTTACAAATCTTCGAAGGGCTTCTTTGCTCAGAACGTAACGTACATATACACAACAAAGAGACAATTAAATTCAAACATGGATTAAATATGCAGAATATCAAGATGGAATGAAATGAAAGAAAGAAAATCATCCTGTACCAGCTCCACCAATAATGTAACCTTCTTTTGAAAACGGTTTGAATCGACAGCCAAAGAAAACGGCCGCATTGGGATCGTAAATTTTCCAGGATTAACTAAGTGTCGTTATCAGCCTTTATAAAAAAGTCCGCTGTAATAATTTACGTTGTTCATTGTTAAAAGTATGTTTGATATAATATCAATTATTTTTCTGCTAAGCATTATAGTATCTGATGGGTTTAATGATTGTGTGTGAACCTTCATCTTGATGATGCTCCCATACATACTCAAAAGCACCTTTAGTTTTTGCCCAGAGCCAATTCCGACCCTCGGACACATTGGTCAAAGCAACTGCTCCCAATTCCTTGTCTGTATACAGGTATATGCACATGATTCATTTTTAATCTATTCTCACTCTCACTGAATCACTGAATACGTAAATATGCAATAGTATATAGTTGACTCTGCCTTGTCATTGTATTATTATTCCCTCATAAGTGTGTTAGATACCTTCTTTGGAGGACATGAAAATGAGTTTATGACAACGTTTTCCACAAGTCGCCTTCACATGTTTGGCTTACTTTCATGATTTTGGGGGGACGTGAGAACCCAACAGAGAATCCGAACTTTGTCGTACAATTTCCTTGCAAGTTCATCCTCCCCGAAATGAGCTGATTCATTTGGAGAATGTTGAGACACAAGTGGTGCTTCCACATTAATTTCACCATCCACTTCCTCATATGAATGAGCATCCCATTTATCTTGATGATGACGACGATTCTGTTTCAAACTTGTATCATTCTTTCCTTCCCTATAAATAATTCAAGAAAATCCCTCATAAATACTTAATATGTACATCCCTGGTAGCAATTTACCCAATAATTTACCCTGGATACCGCGGTAAATTGGGTCATTTACCGCGTGAAAATAGTTGTGGTTCCAAGGTTCTACCGCGTTGATTACAGACGGTAATCAGGCTGGATTTCGGCCCTGGTACAGGGGCCGTTTTACCGCGTGGATTCTACCCTGGATACCGCGGTATATTGGATAAAATCCAGGCGGTAAATTAGGCTGGGACACGCAGTAAATAGGTCATATTATACCCTGGATGATGCGATAGATTGCTATGCAGTTTTATGTTGTAGATTTTTACTCTGTGCGAGGCGCTAGATTTCTACCCGTTACTACCATGGAAATGAATTTATATTGTACCACTTTCGGGTGGAATTTTTTACACGTAAATTGGGTTTTTGTAAAAACAATACAAATATTGTTTACTTATTCAAATTATCATAGTGTCAATCATATCCTTTTACAATCATCAATCATATAAATATGTTTCCCCGTTTACATTAGGTATATAAATATATATAATGTAGCAGTGGTGTGTAGGCGTCATCAGACTTGTTAATGATCATAATGTACCGAGTATACTATTTATTCTCGTGTTGTATTTGAAGATAAATATTGTACTCTAGTGCAAATTTGTAGTTTGTTGGTATCTCTCTCTTTACTCTGATCGTATTATGGTATTAATAAAGTGTAATGTCGTTTTTAGTAATAAAATCTGTCTTAAAATACGCAAACCAGTTGCTGTCATTCTCCCGTTCATTCCTCACTATAACAATAATTACAATTGTATATTTATAAGTGATGAATGATGATTCAGAATGTTCAAGATGAAAAAAGAGAGGAAATGTGTCTGTGGATAATCAGTCTTGTATAATTCTCTAGGGGTTACTAGGAACTACCCTGTCCTACATATAGAATCGATTCCAGAATTATACAACACTGTGTGGATTTCACATTTCAGAATTCAATTTTTTTTTAAACTTTCGCGTAGGAGTTTCAAGGAGAACTCGTACTCTGCGCGCCTTGGCTCAGAAAAAGAAAAGTTGCGTGGATTGTGAATGGAGGGTAAGTAGTATTTTTTGTTTTTTTAAAAGCAAACGATCAGAAAAGAAGAAAAATGGGAACTGTTATTCAAATACGACAGTCCCCATATATTTTATGTGTAATAAATATGACTAAAACTAACATTCATGATTCATTTAAAATTCGAAGAGGTTATCTCGTTCACCTTCTTCATCCGAGTCAGGGGAATAGCCAAATCCCTTTTCGTCGATGAGGGAGATATCAGCTTCATGATTATTATCCATGTCACGATGATTTGGCTTGACTTCGTCTTCATACTCCTCCATATTATCTGGCTCATTTTCTTGGTTTTTGGGCAATTCCGGGTGGGGCTCCAAAAGTTGAGAACCATTGTTGACTTGGCTCTCTTCATCTTCCAGTGTCCGGTTCTCTTGGATGATGGTTTCCTCCAGGTCAAAATCTCCAAGGCGTGGGGGAAGAATTTGACTACCCCCAATAGACATGTCCGATTGGCTGTCATTACTGAAAACGGTAAGACCATTAAGTACATAATTAAATATTGATTGAGACTTTCATAAGGGAAAGTGGCAATCATAAAAAGAAGACAATTACCCAGAGTCCCACTGTTTGCTTCTTAGAGTTTAGAAACCAATTGACAACAATTTGTTTGGCATTCTTGTACAGTGCTTGTTAGCAAGTATCTGAGCTAGGGTTCCATCTGTTTGACGGATGGAAGATTCAAGCAGTTTGTTGAAGATTACAATTTGTTTCCCCAAAAATACTTGAATAGTGTCAAAAACCATGTAGAAAGACAAACATTTTTACATAGTTTAATATATGGATTTATAAGACATGGTATTTAGGAAACGGAAAAAATATTATAAGTATCTCTACAGGTATAGAATATACCCATGTATAAACATTATTATATATAAATAAGTTAATTATGTGTTCATAAGGCCGAAACAATTGATTTGTTCTTAATTGATATACGTTTTCTATTTATGTAAAATACAATAATAAAGGAAAATCCCAAGAAAATACCCCGTCTAAAAAACCATGCTTCATTTCAATAATGGCTGCCATGTAGTTCATCGTTTCTTTTATAAATCCCTATTTTTCTCTAAATGATAAAATTTTCAGTCACGAAAAACACATCATATATTACACACACAATACACGTGCATATAGAATATGTAAATTACGTTTAAATAATTTAAATATGAATTTAAATGAATTAAAAGTAAAAAAGAGGAAACTTCTGTCTTACCCCAACTCGTGAGGCTCCTTTCCGAACAGAGAAGAATAAAGGACAAGATTAAAGCGGGTTTGTATGCGCGCTCATTTAAACACATCGGATGGACGACGACGACAGGAAAACTTTATTCCGCGTTACCACAGGTAATAAATCCAATTATTTAATTATTACAGCGATTAACAATCATGATAATGGCAGCAAATATTGTATTTGATTATACTAAAGAAATATATTGTGGCTTTCTTATTAGAAAAACAGCCAACATAATAATAATAGTGTACGTGGAAATCTACAACAGCAAAGGAAAACTACAAGTTTTGTCTTAATCTTTGCTGTAGTAATGTATGAATCCTTTCATAATATTATACTAAAAGATAATACTATAATTTAACTAATTGATCTAGTTAATTTCCAGATAAGGTAGAAAAGGTTCGAGTAAGCGGAAATAAGGGAAGCCAGACAGCTATAATAAAGCTAATTTCTCGCAGCGCTCATCAACTTTCCCAGCGGTAAGTTTTTTAGTCTTATTATCACTGGAATTATCTCTCACGACAATTCCAATAAGTATATAGTTTGATTTCAACAACCAAATACATGTTTGGCTTTTTTACTAGAAAAAAAGCCAACATGATAATAATAATAATGTATACCCGCACAGCCGTTGCTAAAGATACGTAAACCTTTTTATCATAAAAAAGTATCCTAATATTGTATTTTATTTTTCTTTAATTTAAATGTGTTATTCCTTTTCTTGTTTTATTTACAGAGAGCAGCCGATACATTGGTTCAAGTCACCCGGCACATCAGACGGACAAAACTTAAATATGACTGGAATTTTTCGTAAGAAATAAATCTCAATCCTAAACTCCAATTCAACAATTTAAATGGGAAGAAACTGGAATGAACTGGAATGCATCGTCACTTCATTGCTTTTTGTTTATCTTTTTTCAATGCTTGATATTATAATATATTATGAGGAGCTTCATTTCATAGTTACATGTACCAATATCTATGTAAACGGAATTATGATGAGGTTTTGATATTCAATAAATAAATTTTGTACTTTTTAAATATATTTATACTGTTTTTAAAAAAATTCGTTTTCTAAAACGAATTCATTTTATATTCGTTTTTTTCTCTTTTTTCGACATAAAACTTGCATAAATATTTACATTTCTACTTCATAATACCGGGTAAACCTTTTACAGCGTGGTACTCTATTAAAAACATATTTTTATTGCATATTACTGGGTAAAGGCTTTACTGTTATATACCACATAAAAAATAAAAATTTATCCAGTGTTCTACTGTGTATTTCCCACTTAAAATTCTATCGCGTCAGCATGTGTGAATCCAGGGTAAAAATGTATCCGGTATTACCCTGGATCCAGCATAGTACCGCGTCCCATATTTTTACTCCCGAGAATATAAATAAAGTCCGAGAAATACTATCAAAAGAAGGAAAATTTTCTGTCAAAGAAGTGGCAAAAAAGATTGAAGCTAAATGGTGGTCCACTAATAAAATTATGAAAAGAGACTTGAAGGCATTTCCATACAAACCTCAATTGGTTCAAGAGTGAAAGCCTCCGGATCCTATAAAAAGGTATGAAATTTGTTTATTAAAAATTCCATTTTTTACTGTAATTAAATTTCAAAACGTCTAATTAATTCCATTTGTTTGTGTACAGGCGGAATTTTGCCGACTATTGGTTGAATGAAATCGAAATGGATCCAACTACTCTGGACCAAACAATTTGGATTGATGAATCAACATCTCATCTAAATGGACAAGTTAATCGAGGAACAACTCGTCTTTGGTCCACTGGAAAACCTTATTTCAAATGGGAAGTGAAGATGAAATCTCCAGGAGTCACTGTAATTGCTACCGTCTATTCGGGAGGAGTCATCAGGCCATTCTTTTTCTCTGCTTCGGTGAATCAAAATTCATATTTAGCTTTATTGAACAATGAGTTTTGGCCTCCTTTTATTACTATAAGTACCTAATTTTGAAATTTTTTATGCAATGCAGGATGTTGCTTGCGTTCCCTACGCGGCCCGTGTCGGCGAATGGTTTGATGTCCATTTTCGGGACAACTGGATTGGGCGAGGTGTCACAATTTCTTGGCCCGCCAGGTCACCGGATTTAACCCGGGATGACTTTTGGTTTTGGAGCCATATTAAAGACAAAATATTTCGTGAGGAACCAAAAACATTTTCCGAATTGAAAGATTGTACAGTGAAACTTCTATACAGTCAACTCTCAAGGGAGACATGCATTTAGTTGATTATAGAGAAGGTTGACTATATCGCATATAGTCAACTTCTCTACTATATAAAAAATCTCCGTTTATAGTCAACTTTTCTACTATAAAAATTGCTGTATATTGTCCACTTTTAAAAATATAGAATACAATTATGAGTATTTTTCTGGCTACATAAATATTTGCTGCTAACAATAATAATTTAATAGCAAAACAATATAATTTAATTGTAATTAATTTATTTATGTGAAATAACTACAGTTATTTGTTCATGGGAGAGAAAAAATCATTAATATTTGACGGTTTAAGGTTGTCGATTCGACACTTTGACATAAATTCCTCCATATTAAGAACAGCATTAAACGTTTGAGGTTCATTGGGCAAGTCTTGACAAAGAAACCCCAATTTAATATCCTCCAGTTTTTTTAGAACTTCCACTGTCGTCACAGGCTCCCTGTTAATTTCTGGGTCATCTTCCCCCTCAGAGTCATCTTTACGTTCACACACCGAAGAATTCCTGATATTGTCTACTATTTCCCGTTCTTCCAAAATCCCGTAAATCAAAACATCATCATCAACATGTACATATTCTTCCATATTTTCAATTTCCGTTTCCTCAGTCTCCGTTTCAATTATTAGTTCTTGCTCGACTGCCTCAGGTCGTTCAATTATTTTTGAGTGAAAGAAGCAATTTTGAATGACACTGCTTTTTAAATTGTTCCATGAAGAGGCCAAAAGTAGATTTCCCTCTAAAACGTCGATTTTGGTCTCCTTTACTTTCTCTATATCATCAAGCATTCTCCTCACTAGAGAAGTCCGGTACTTTTTTTTGTCTCATTAATTATACCCTGGTCCATTGGCTGTAATTTGGATGTCACGTTCGGGGGAAAAAAGACAAGTTTGATGTTTGAGAGCTTTTTATTAATTTTGTGTGGTTGGCAGTTGTCGACGACCATAAGGATTTTTCTCCGTTGAAACCGCATTCTTAAGTCCAAGTTTTTCAACCATTTATAAAAAATCTGTCGGAAAATAGAAAAAAACATTTAATTTTGCAATTAGGTAATAAAGATTGCTCTCAAATTAACGACGTAATTGTTCACAAATTGTAGGCGACTCTAAATTGACAGTCAACTTACATCTGCTGTCATCCATGCGGTCTTGTTTGAAGCGTAGGTCACAGGAAGAGACGTTTTTTTAATATTCTTAAAACATCTGGGGTTTTCATATTTTCCAATGACCATTGGTTTTATTTTGTCACTTCCATCGGCGTTTGCACACAATAACACTGTCACTCTTTCTTTTGAAAACTTCCCACCGTACAAGTTTCTCCTTTTCTTGTCATATTTTTACTTGGTAGCAATTTGTAAAATAATCCCGTCTCGTCACAATTAAAAATGTCTCGATCCACATAACCTTTCTTCAGCAATGGCCAAATATTCTTTAGCCAAATATCGATAACTTCATTAGAGACAGCACCAGCTTCCCCACACACTTGAGAAAATGATACACTGTGTCTTTTTCCATTTGTCAAGCCACCCGGAGCTTCCATTAAAATTATCAACCCCAAGCTGCTCTGCAAATTTTTTAGCTTGCTCAATTAGAATTGGACCGTTTAATGGAATGTTCTTTTTTCGTTGACAGTCAAACCACTGAATTAATGCAGAATCGACTTCTGGAAAAAGACTTGGACGAGCCCTTCTTGTTTTGCGGCTTAACTCGGAGTATTGAAAGAGTATTCTGACTTTTTGTTTTACTATTTTACTCACAGTCGACTTGTCTAGTTTCCTGTCCCGCACTATGTCAACTTGTTTCTTTCCATTGTCCACCTCTTGAATTATCGCTACTTTGTCAGTTAAAGTGAGGGAATTTCTAGTTTTTTTTAGCGGACATTTTAAATTAAGTAATTACGTGCATATTGTTCTTTTGAAAAGAATGTCCGTTAGCAGACTCAAATGAAAAATTGTGCGATAAGAGTGCGAGCATAAAGTGTTTTATGGAAGCTTAAATTTTGTGGTTCAAGCCAGTTGACTATATCTAAGGTAAATGGCATTACATATTAGTTGATGGGGAAGATAAAAAAGTTGAAAATACGGAAGTTTCTACTATTGCGAAGTTGCTTACATCGGGACCCTTTAACATTAGGTTATATGGACATTTTTCCGGGACCGCTGAAAAAGTTGACTATAATCCGAAGTTTCTTATATAGCAGTTGACTGTATAGAAGTTTCACTGTATTTTGTTGGTTTTTCACGAAATTCCAAGTCAAATGTTTGCGAATGCCTGTCGCGCTGTCAAAGGTAAATTAGAAAGAGTAAAAGCCGCGAATGGCATGGAAGTACCTCATTAAATACATTTTTATTATGATTAAAATGCAATGGTAATAAACATTTGTGATGATTATTTTTATTTTAGTTTTGTCAGCGTCCCCACAGACAACTCAAACAAAGAATTAAATGAATTATTTATAGGGGACTTTAATAATAAATTTTCTACACATTCCTGTGTAAATAATTGTAAAACAACAACATTTTTGTATTTTGAATGGCAATTTTGCCTCCTACTACATTTCGAATCGTAAGCCCAAGCATGCTTATACACATCCATAAGTGGCAGCAGTTGTGAGTTGTCAAAATTTCCAGAAAATTTTGATTTTCGTCAAAACTCAAAAATTCTGCGTCAAAGTAAATACCTGTATATGCATTTTTGTTTGCTTTTTTTACTACACTGTGGCAATTTTACATGTCAGATGTCAAATATAATGCACAATCCGTCTCTTACATGTCAGATGTCAATTATAATACACAATCCGTCTTTTACATGTCAGATGTCAAATATAATGCACAATCCGTCTCTTACATGTCAGATGTCAAATATAATGCACAATCCGTCT
>JAIUND010004813.1:0-10934 GCA_034699125.1 Gisinianus flammeolus
ATTAATTGCTTGCGCATAAGAATACAATAGCAAGTTGTGTTAGGTCAGGTCAAAACGTTTAAGTATATACAGAAACAGGAGAGCAGGAAATGAAAAAGAAATTGAATTTTTTGGCTGAATACGGAAAAAAACACTATTTTGGGGTCGCTGGAAGCGATGGGCTTAGTTCTTGTAATGTATATCTGTATTGTCAAATTACGATATATAAGCTTTTGTTGGGATAATTTTTGGTGCGGAAATAATTCGCCTTGGAATGCGGATTCTCCCCACACACCTTTTAATTTCTATATAGGCAAAAAATCGTTCGATTGTGCTAATATTAAGAAAGATTTATCATTTTCCCGATTTCTTCCAATCTGAGACATTTGCCTATGAGGGGGTTTTTTTTTACATACTTTATTAGCTTTTCATTTATATATATAAAAGCCCGAGGTCAAGTATATATAGAATCCATCACCCTATATAGCCAAATTAGTCCCCATCATTTGTGGGTTCACCACAGGTTCTTATATATATAAGCGGCGAACATTAATTCGAAAATTAATTCTGGACTTTGCCTGTGGGGGCATTTTGTTTACGACTTTGTTGTGCTGGACTCGATTGAAAACCATGTGGTCATGTGTGATGTGGAAGTATATATAGAACACGCAGGTTTTACTTCAGTCATTTATAGTCATTTAAAGAGTTAACAAAAGTGTTTTGGGGGAATGTGTGATATTTTGTGGGTTCAAATCCCACACACAGCAGGGGTTTTTATACCCAAAGTTTTTGTTTTTGAAGTGTTTCCCTCACACACACAAATCACAAAGGGTCAAACAACTAATACGGAGGATCACATGCACACAGAAAATGAAGTTGCGATTTCATAAATATTTAACTTTTTTTAAAACCCAGACGCAGCATGCGCGAACTTCTTTAAATGGCGTGACTGCAATATGCATATCGTCTGTTAAGTTCACAAACGAACTATAACAATTTTCCTTGATTTGCGGAAATGCTCCTACTGAATGCGTCCGTCTTTGTGGGTAAAATTCTGATAAAATTGAGGGTGACAGAAAAGGTCATGGCAGACAATCATGTCGAAGGACCCACAGCCCCATCTCCAGCCATTTGACCTTTGCAACACGTCAACGAAATTAAGGAAAATATTTATAGTTCCTTTGTGAACTTAACAGACGATATGTACAACATCAGTATGAACATGAACCCCAAAACACGTTGACGTACAGTCGGTATTTAAATTAATGATGCGTTTGAGAAAAAGACGCCACACGCAATAAAGCGAGGACGATGATTTTGGATTCGGAACTGTATTACATTTATTAGTTTTATTGTCCGTGTCCGTGTGTGTGTGGGCGGCGTCATTCGTCATTCGTCATTGAGGAAGGGAACACACGATTATTTAAACATATTGGAAACTAATATACTTCAAGTTGGGAGAGATGTGAGGATTGATTTGATTAATTCTCGGGTGGGTTTCTCTGTGTCGATTTCACTGTGGAAATAAAACTCGCACGCAATCCCGCCGTCCACACAGAGTTTAAATTTGCTAGTTCATATCCACATCAACCACATTTTAAATTTACATATTGGTCCATTGGACACGAACACACGAGCCGAGCCAACTTAAATCCAAAACACAAATCGACTGTATATAGAAACTATAGAAATTGAGAGATGCCGACGGAATATATTTATATCAAAAAAGATTTTCGTTTACAAAGTGAACGAAATATAGACATCGAAACCGAAACTGCAGTTTGGGGATAGAAAAATGAAGAAAATGGCGGGAGATGTGACCATCAGATTGGTCCTTCTGCCCACATCATTATCATTGGCAATCCTAATTCTTCTGGTCCTGGTATACCCGCCGAATTCAAATTGCATCACTACCACCACGACCAGCACCACCGCCATTCCGACTCTGTTCGAGAGGTTGGACTCGGTGCACAAATGGGTGGAGAATTTCGCGGCCTGCGCCGTCCACATCATTTACAATTCCAAAGTGAATCCGGACGTGGATTTCCTTCATCCGCCTCCCCCAACTCCACTCCAATTGACCAATATCCTCGCGCCATTCTCCGAGAGCCTCCGGAAGCGCAATCGACAGTCGTCCTCATCCAATGGAGGGAAATGGAAATGGGATTGGGCGACATGCGCTTGCAAAGCGACGCTCTTCCTTCACCTCCCACTCGCGTCCTTAAGGAGCGCGGAATTCCTCGGACATTTCCTTCTGTCCACGGATCTGGCGCGAAATCAAATCCCGACCAGTCACGTCCATCTGACCATTTCCTTCACCACACAAGTCGAGTCCTTATTGGCTCCATTCACGCGCCTCGCCAAGTCCACACCCCGCCATCAAATCATCGATCTTTCCCGCCTCGTTTTCCTCATGGAGCAGCCACCCCACCTTTTGCGCCGCCATCTCCGATCCTCCAATTACAATTCAAATTCCAATTCAAAAAATCCCCGCCTTCAAAATTATCCAAAATCCCCGCTCCACATTCTTTATTTCCTCTCAAATTGCGCGCTCTGTCAGTCTCCATTCATCATCATTTTTGGATTTGGATTTGATGCGCATTCTCAAGGGAAACAACACCTGGCGAACGCGCTACTCCGGATTTTCTGTCCGGAATGCGACTTGAAAGAAGCGCTGGAGCTTCAATTCAAACGTGTCTGGTATTTCCCCGCGGGAGTTTTGAATTTAGGCTCAAATCCGATCCTCCTTAATCCAGAGCATTTCCGCGCGGATCGAACAGAAATGTCCCGCCAGCGCCCTCTCACGGTCATCCTTCACACTATCAGGCACGCCTTCTCCAATCTCCATTCCGCAGTACACCCGTAATGGTGGACAATGGCGGGAAATGGAGGGTGCAACCACAAGTATTGCTGGATTGGGGGTCCACCATTCGACCTCACATGACCCAGGTCATCACCCGCATGGATGCCTTCAATTTCATCACGTGCGCCGTCAAAGGGAGCTCCATTTCCTTTAGCATCTATGCTGACCCCTTTGATTCTGCACTTTGGTTCTGGTTCCTCTTCGCCAATTCCCTGTTGGCCGTCCTCATCGCTCTCCTCATTCGGAAGAGTCAAAGGGAAAATGAGGAGGAGAAGGAGAATTCGCGGGGTTTGAATTTAAATTTGAATAGTTGGATGTGGGTGGTCGCCATTCTGCTGGAGGCGGGGAATTTACCACAAATCACAAGTATTAATCGGAGGCAGCGCCGGAGTGATGGTTTGAATTTATTTCGAATCATGGCGGCCCTCTGGCTCCTCACCGCCATTCTCTTCACCAATTCCTACCGCGAGAAATTGACGTCTGACGTCACTTCCGGTTCGCCGCAGGAATACTTCCAACGATTCACGGAGTTGAAGGCGGGAGGTTTCAAATTGTACGCGTCTGTGAAGGGCGTCTCCCCGGGGGCCCTTCGAAATCGGAAACAGTGGACGGAAAGTTTGGAGAAAATTCTAAAGGGAGACTTGCCGTATTCAGAGAGGACTCAAATCGTCCCCACCAAATTCATCTTGTTCAATTTTGGAAGGGCCGCCTTTGAGTACTCGATGAATTTGAATGTGGAACGGCTGAGAGCCAGAGAAGAAGAAAAAGAATTCAACTCCAACTCCAACTCCAACTCGACGACAGCCATCAGGAAAACAATCCAGCGGCTGGAAAAGTTGGAGCGGGAACTGTCAAATGTGGTGAGCCTTTTGGACATCCCCGAGAAATTCCCGGATGAGTCGATTGAGGGCGTTGTCTCGGGGTGCGAGAAAACGGCCCTCATTGACTATGAATCCTCCATTGGGGAATTCACTCCCACGCAAAATCCATCGGATTCGGATTCGGATTCAAATGATCGGGATTATTTGAGGAAGCGGCGGGAGTTTCGGAAAGGGGCCGAGGAATTGATGCCGATTAAACGGGGCTGGACGTTCTACTCGGATTTCAAAGGGGGTGGCCGCCTGACGACTTTCACCCGCCGACTCCTGGTCGAGTCGGGTCTTGGGACTTGGCTCCATGACAAACTCCCATTCATCCCAAGGAACACCCTGAATTTCATGTGGGCACATTCACATCGTGATCATGATCGTGAGGACACGGAATCATCATCTGAACGTCCCGCCCTTTCCATTCATTCAAATCTCCTTCAGACGCTCCTCATCATTTTCTCCGTCCTCATTTGCCTCTGCCAATTGACCTTTGCCATCGAATGCTCCGCCCATTTCCTCACTAAATCCTCCGGCTATGTCAAATTCAAATCCTTTTCTTTGGATTTGTTCGGACGGGTGCTGGGAGCGAAGAGGGACATTGACATTGTGTTATCCACCAAATCTGGTGGACACAATCCAACCAAACAAAATCCGGCTGCTGGACATCTCAGCTCCATTATCCAGGTCATTCCCGCCGCCGCATACTGGTCCACATGGCACAAAAATGCGCTCTTGGCCCATCAGGAAATCAACTTTGCAAATCCTTTTTAATGTTTTAATATATGTATACGCGTATATATATGTACAGTTGTATCGTAGTTTGTGGGGCGTGGCGTGGACGAAGGATGAGTGAACTTGTGTGGCTGCCAAGAGGCTTTAAACTATGTGGGGAATGGCTCATTGTCTCCACACATTTAATCATTTAATATTCCTTATTGAAAGGGTCGTCATTGTGTATATAATTGTGATGAGAATGTTCATGTTCATAAACGTCTATAAAACTCCAAACTGACGAGAGAAACTATAATATTGAGATTGTAAAGTCAATTCCTTGCATGTGAATTGGTGCATACATATATATGAAGTTGTGTGGATAAGAAAACCCGGCGCATATATTATACCAGTTATCTACACGTCAAGATATTCGAGTTTAAATGTCGAGCACAATTTAACAGCGACTTGCGCGCGTAAGCTCCATTTGAATGAAACGATTTCATTGAATTTCAGAGATTTCCTTGAACTCTGCTATTTCACTATACAATTTGCAGTGAGTCCTCTAGCGGCGATTTTATCCACGTCCGTTTCCATTTTGCCCATCACTCACTCCTCCCGAAAATCCCCTTTAATTAAAACTTAATTAACATTAAATATTTGCAATTTTTTTACAAATCTCTTACTTTTCCTATAAAATAGCCCATGTTTTTCTGCATATTCATATTTATATATGCAAAAAAGTGAAAAATGGTATGCGGCGTGTTTTCTTATCCACAACTTCATATATATATCTATATCTATTATATACAGAATGCTTGACACAGTAAAGCAAAGGACTCGTGCTCACCCTCATCAATTCAAATATGTACACCACATTCCTCATGAACCGCCGCGGGGGAACGTCCAATCTGTGTGTGACTCTTATTCTTTTGCATTCACTCCTACTTTTCCATCCCCAACCGGACGATGCCATGGTAAGCTCCACTCCACAATTAGTTGACATTTCCATGTTCAATATGTGCATTAAACAAATTAATTTTGAAAGCAAGTCCCTTTGGAGTTTGCCCACGAAGAGGACATGCCTCGGCCCGGACCACCCACGAACCCACGGATTCCAGGAGGAGTAATGCTGTTCAACCACCAATCCAAAGCTTCCATTCCAAACTTTGAAAAGTCACTGAATATTAATTCAAATTTGAAACGGAAACGTAAACAGGAAACAAAGGAAGGCCAAAAACGATGGCAGTCTCAAATTCTGGTCGTCCCCGAAACGCTCCAACCACTGGAATCAGAAAGGGGAGCGTAGGAAAAGAGTTGAGAAGAAATTACGACAGAACGGAAGGAAAATGGATGGAAAGCCGCTCCTTGAAAGTCCTTTGTTCAACATTGTATCTCTTCTCCTCTCCAATACCTACCAATTCCGCGGAACGGTCCGCCTCAAAATCCCACCACAAACCCCCAACAGAACCAAGCGGTGAGAGAGAAACGGAAGACAAGTCCATCAAGCACCAAAACACAAACACAAGAACCAGCAGCAGGACTCAAGTCCAAGGCGACTCAGGAAACAACAACTCGGTTGGACAATCAGTTGAGACTAAACCAAAAAAACAACCAGTCCAAAGATTTCCAATGATGGGAAAACCGAAGAAAAGAGGTGGGCGAAAAATGCACTCGCTCTTCCGGAACATTCAAGGAAATGTAAGTGGGATCATCTCGGGCTTCAAAAATGAACTCGTGGCAATCGGGTCCACCATGATTATCGACGGAAATTCTGCTATAGCAACAGAGGACGCGGGGAGGGCGTCCGAGAACGAGATGAATCGAGGACAGAAGGCTGCTTTCGCATGGAAAGGGGGCTCACAGGGGATTTCCTCAATTTGGTCTAGCAATCGGGGAAGTCATTCACAGAAACAAAAAACAGTTGAAGAAGCCGTCCTGGTGCGCAATGAGGGTGCGCAATGGAGAAACGGCACAAAAGATGAGCAGGAGAATGAGCAATCGAATGGAACAGAGAACAATATGAGAATAACCACTAAGATTCCAGAAACGACACAAGAAATCCTGGCCACAACAATATTAACAACATTGAAAACTAAAATCCCGGCGGCAAAGCAAACAAATAAAGTCCCCTCGCCTGTAAGACAAATCCTCGTCACAACAGCCATACAAACAACCAAAATTCCTGTAACAACTGCAATTCAAAATAAAATCCCCAAAATTACAACAGCAAGAATTCCCCCAACGACAGCAGTCACAGCATCAAAAATTCAAACGGCAAAAACAAAACAAAGACACTCAAAACACCAAATACAACAAAAAATAGAACCGCGGCAATCCACATAATTGCAACAGCTCAAATTCCTGCTCCTGCTAATACAACAACAAAAATACCAAAACAAACTAAACTTCTTCAAAATAAAACCACAGTCTGGAAAACAGAAATCCAAAAAACAGTCCCATCCACAAATCCACCAATAAGAACAATGAAAACTTCAGAAATCCCTAAAATTTCAGCGAGAATAACAACAAAAACAATTAGAATCCCCACAACTAGAACTACAACGATTTCTAGGAATTCCATTAGAACTGTGGTAATCGCTTCAACCAGCGCTGTAAGGCTAAAAACAACTGAAATTACTGCAACTTCGACAACAAAAGACAAAAAACCAGAAATATCAGCAAGTGCAAAATTAACACATCAGGCGAGGACGACAAAAATTCCTGAAACGACCATAATACGGACTACAGGAATGCCCTCAAAAACAAAAGAAAAATCAACGGAACTGTCCACAAAAACAGTAGAAACAACTAAAGTCCGCAAAACAACAGAAAGCCCCCAAACAACGGTAAAAACAACAGAAACCCCTAAGAAAACACTTCAAACAACAGAAATCCCATAAACAACAACACTTGAAACAACAGAAGCCCCAAAAACAACTAAAACCTACAAAACAACAACACTTGAAACGACAGAAGTCCCCAAAACAACAACACTTGAAACGACAGAAGTCCCCAAAACAACAACACTTGAAACGACAGAAGTCTCCAAAACAACAACAGTTGAAACGGCAAAAATCCCCAAAACAACCAAAACCCCCAAAACAACATTAGTTGAAACGACAGAAGTCCAAATAATTTTAGTCACTCTATGTGAAAAGTCGAATGAAGAAATGTCCGATGCTTTTAATCTTTAATCATTATTATTGAAATATTCATATTGCCCCGTACAAGGAAACTATAAAGTTATCATCAAAATGTAATTGCGGATGCGCGCACGCGCGCGCACGTAGCATGCCAGTTTGCGGGTAATGAAAATGAAAGAGAAATTGGCGCCCATGATGGACTGGGCCGTTATAAAAAAACGACATGTATAATAGTTAGATGACGCCCTGCTCATGAAGATCCTGAATAAGGTCCAAAGATCTCTCCATAAAAGGACGACTCCTCCACAAATTCTCATCCTTTTGACAGAAATCATTGAGGACGTCCGTCTCCCCACTTCGTCCATTTCCTGCTGCTGTCCCCTTGCCATCATCATCCTCCTCCTCCTCGTCACCCTTGTCCTTGTCCTCATCCCCACTGAATTTGACATCCTCCGGCGCCTTCAGAATGATCGGGAACAACATGATGGCCAACACGAACCCCAAACTCTTGGCCCGATAGAATCTTCGTTCGAGCTCTGGAAAGTCCAGACCCGGAAGTGACTCCACCCCAAAGCCATCACAAATCTCGAGGAACGTGCTCAAATACAATTGGAGGAGCTGCGTCAAGTGGGCACGACGGAAAGTGGAGGTTGTGCTGGTGTAGATGGAGTAGACGAGGTCAATCATGGGATCCGCCTTCCGAGCCATTTGAAGGTCAACCAGGACGACCTCTTCCGGAATTCCCTCCGCATCGTATTTGAACAGCTGATTGTTCAACCAGGCGTCCCCATGACTTGCCACCAACCAATCAAAATCAAAAACAAAATCAGTTAAAAAACGAGGCCCATGACATGACCTTTGACCTTTGGCATTTGTTGTGGACAAATAAAAAATACCTTCGTTTTGAATGGTCCGTCCGGGAACTCGGAGGATGTTGTCTTTGGTGATGCTGACGTCCGAGACGGAGCGGACGTCTGAGAAGTGTAAAGAAATGAGGTCCTTGGAGGTGGCTTGAGCTCGCTTCAGACTGGCCAACAACTGGGATTTCTTGGCGCCCTCGTCCAAGGATTCTTCACTCTGAATGACCTCCCTAAACATGGAGAATCCCAAGTCCAAGATTCCGTTGAGGATTGGATCCCCCAAATCATCCAAGAAAGTGTGGGAAAGGAACGGGAATTTTCGGAGCAAACTCTCTGTTTTCGTGATGGATTTGTAGGCCCAACTCAAAGCATGAAGAGTCGCTTGAGCCGCGATGACCAGTTTGGCATGAGGCCAATCAAAGCCCACGAATCGATCCGCCAAACGAAATCCTCCAGTTTTCCGGAGGTCCGGCATCATGATGCAATTCTCCAGCGGATCCCCAAAACTCTTCACCTCTGTACATTTACAATTCATAAAACTCCATATACACATTTTATTTGCATTCACTTTTTCAATTCAAATTCAAAATTCAATTGTATTAATACTTTTGCAAATTGTAATTGGTTATAAATAATAGTGTTTGTTTATTCGTATCAGTTCGAAAGTCTGTGGCTTGGCCATAGAGGAAATCCGGGAACGGTGGTTTAATCATGGCAGCCCCGCCGCGGGAATTTGAATTTGAATTGGAGTGCTCTAGTTGGAAACGGATTAATTCGGGGATGAATGTTTTGTAGACTTGAAGTTCTTTGTTGAAGACGTTCGAGTTGAAGAGTATGTATTGTTGGGCGGAGGAGGTCGGGAATGTTTTGAGGAGGACATGCGCAGTCGGGCGTTCAGAACTCTGGAGGAACTCCATATCGATCGTGTAAAGAATACTCAAATAATTATCCCCGACATTCGAGCCGGAATTGACTTGGAAATCCTGGATTTCCTCCCCAAAAACCGTCTCGAGGAATTCCTTCGTCACCACATTTGTCGTCGTCGTCGTCGTCGCCATTTCTCCACCTCAACTTTTTTTAAGGTCGTGTGTAGAATGGACTGAATGGATGAAATGTGGATGAAAGGTGGATTATTTGAGATGGAAAGGATTTGTGGTGGTTTCACAGAATTGAATGTGTGGAGTCTGATTGTGAGTGCGTGGCTGCTCTGAAGCTGCTGGAATGGAAGAAGTTTGAAATTGTGTGTGGCGATTCCTTTTATATATAAATATAGACCTTCACAATCCCAACAATTGCAAGTGCAGAGATGCAACTCATTTCCACACACACACAGATAGCAAGCTATAAAAAACACGTTTGGAGATGTGTATTAGTAAAAAACATAAAAAAACCTGTGCAAGTGCCTCTGCAGAATATGCAATTGCAATATGTAATTGAAATTTAATTCATACATTTCCAATCCACCTTGTAATTATACGACTTCAACGCTCACAATATATATATGGAGAAGAGGAAATAACTTACAGCTGTTTGTCACATGTCATGAATTAATGTACATAAATGTATACATAAATTGTCCTCATTGAAGAGTCCATCACAGGATGGGTTTTTCTCTTCTTCCCTTTCACATTATAAAATCCTCTAATATATACATGTGTGACGTTTATGCGGACTTTGGACAAAACTCCACCCAACACAAAAGACAAGGAAAAACCACCAGCACAGTTGAGAGTTTGAGAGAGAAGATTTGCACTTTGCCCATGCATTAATTAAATTACATAATATCTAATATATATATAAGGAGTGGGACAACATATTCATTTTGTTTGTCATGTTCCTTTAATCTTAATCACATTGTATATGTAAGTACCCTCTGCTTTTTTGCATCCTCATTGCATATATATATGCAAATGTTCAACATTCAATGCAGATTGCATGCACAGTCACATAATGCACCATTTTTTTATACGCGTAATATACATATACACGCTCTTTGGACTTTGTAGAATACGTATATAACGAGGCTTTCAAAGGATTGTTTGGTTCGTTGTGTGTGTGTGCGGTCGTCACATTTGAGTCAAGGTCGATTGCAACAACGAAAAAATGTTTACACTCACACATGGTGTCCTCTTCTTTTTTATGCTTCATATTCTGTGTGACGACTGACTCTTTTATGCGACTATTATATTCATTTCCTTCGCGCTCTCATACTGTAGAAATGTTGATCTGATTAAACAATAGAGTTTTCATGCGCTTTTCCCCTAAATTAAGGATTCTATAATCTTACAATTTTGCGCGAGGATGAAAAAGTAGGATTCATGAAAATCCGTATAGGATGAGAATTGGTCTCAAAAGATATATATCGTCTGTTAAGTTCAAAAACGAACTATAATTATTTTCCTTAATTTCGTTTGTCCGAGTTGACCTGGTCTGGAGGTCAAAGTATTAGAGATGGAGCTTTGGGTCAAGCGACATTATTGTAGAGCAGGTCATGAGGGACAATAAT